>WAAF01008234.1:62459-74389 GCA_013400475.1 Tricholaema leucomelas
CGGTTCTAGCTGGTGTGGGCTCTCCCTGGAACAGCACCAACCTGCTGTATAGGGTAACAACATTAAATGAAGTTCATTAGCAAACAGGACCCAAGTGTTGAAATAAAAACTTCAGCAGTGATACAACCACCTTTTGATTTTTGGGAGCACTGATTTCTCACCAAAGTTGTGCTGACCTCTGCTGAGATGTGGCCCTGGGCAGCCTGATCTAGCCAGAGGTGTCCCTGTTAACTGCAAGGGGGTTGGACAAGATAATCTTTGAGGCTCCCTTCCAACTCAATGCAATCTGTGAGACATAAAGAAAATGATTTGTTATGAAAACTCCTCTGAGTTATAGAGAGGAAATACTGAGCACTGAAATTTTGGAAGTGGAAACCTCTTTTTTTTTTTCCTACTTAGGTTAACTACAATAAAATAAAACTGCAATAAAAGCAAATAAATAAATAGGCAACAAATTAAACCTGAAATTTTTGTACCTCTAAAATTCTGAGGGACCTGAAAGGAAAACAGAGAGAAACAAGCTCTAACTTTTGAAGGCATTTCCCACCTTAACCAAGGCTTGGAGACAGCCTTTAGGATATGATTTTACCTAGCACTCATAAATCCTCCTCAAGCTTAAGCTTGGATTTCTGGCCATTTCATAAGCAGCTCCACCCTTCTCCTGCTCTCCAGATGAAGCAGATATTCACCAGGCTCCATTTTCTTACCTTTCTCTCCCACCCAGCAGTGTCAGAACCTCAGCAGTGGAGCCCAGGGAGCTGTGGTTAATTGGCATCCGCTTACTACTAATTAGCTCCGAGGGGCTCTCCACAGCTTGTAATGGTCAATAGAAACTCATCTGCTGATTAAACAGGCTTCAAAGCAGCAGGGAGGTTGGAGCAGAATGAAGAACCACCCTGCTGCAGCTGAGGGAGCCCAAGTCACCACCACAGCCCACCACAGAGGAGCCAGTGTGGAGCCAGTACCAGTGCAGCCCCTCAGTGGGCTCCTCCGGTCACAGGCATGGGTCTGGAAGGAGCCTTGATGGGGGGGCTGTTGGGTTGCCTCTCCAGCCTAGCCTGGATATTAGGGAAGATTTCTTCCCAGAAAGGTTTCTCAGGCACTGGAACAGGCTGTTCAGGGAGGTGGCAGGGTCACTGTCCATGGAGGTATTTCAAAGCTGCCTGGATGTGGTGCAGTGACAGTGGCCTAGCAGCAGTAGCAGGATTGTGAGCTCTGGGTGAGTGTTTGGACTCTGATGGTCTCAAAGGTCTCTTCCAACCTCAACAGTTCTCTGGTTCTAGGAAAGTTTTCCTGAAGGGTTCTGGCTGCTCTGCAGCTTCTCTGCAGCATGTCATGCACAAAAGCCTGCAATTACAGATTCACAGATTGCATCAGGTTGGAAGGGACCCTCAAAAGTCATCTTGTCCAATCCTCCAGCAGTCAGCAGGGACATTTCCAGCTAGATCAGGCTGCCCAGGGCTCCATCAAATCTGATTTTGAATGTCTCCAGGGATGGGGCCTCAACCACCTCCCTGGGCAACCTCTTCCAGTATTTCACCACTTTAACTGTGCAGAACTTGCTCCTGGTGTGCAACCTACATCTCCCCTGCTCCAGTTTCAAACCATTGCCCCTTGTCTTATTACAGAACCTTAGAGGTTGGAAGGGACCTCCAGAGATCATCAAGCCCCCTGCAAAAGCAGGATCCCCTAAGGTAGTTTGCACAGGAATGCATCCAGGTGGGTTTGGAAAGCCTCTGGAAAAGGAGGCTCCACAACCTCTCTGGGCAGCCTGCTCCAGGGGTCCATCACCCTCACTGTAAAGAAGTTTCTCCTCACATTGAAGGGAAGCCTTCTGTGTTCCAGTTTGCAGCCACTGCTCCTTGTCTTACTGCTGCAGACCACCAAAAAGAGCTTGTCCTAGGACTCCAAGCCCTCCTAAACAGTCCCTCCCGAATGAAGAGGTGTCTGAGCAGGCACAACAGCAGCAGTGCTCCTTGCTTTAAAATAAATTAAAAATCCATCAGCAAGACTTTGACAGAAGAGATTTAAGCCACAAAATTCACCTCACCACTGCCTGACCACCATCTGAGAGGCCAGCACCCCAGGCCTCCCTGGCTGCCCTGCTTTGTGCTTCAACAAACCAGTTCAGAGAAGAAGGCTCTGCAGAAAGCCCAGCAGCACCACTGTGACTCTGCAGCACTGCTGTGCTCCCAGGCAGCTCAGATGAGCTGCTGGAGCTGCAGCAAGCCTGCAGTCACCACAGTGCTGCAGCCCCCATAGCAGGTCCTTTCTCCCCTGGGGAGCTGCAGCAGCAAGCACAGTGAGCACTGTGGGGCCAGCAGCCACATCCCTAACCCAAATCCCTCCTCAGGGGATTCTGGATGCATCTTGCAGTTTCCATCCTCTGAGTCTGGTTCATTCCTGGAAGATGGGGGGGGAGGGGAAATAGTGATGGTCCATTGTGAGATTAGCAGACCAGTGACCCTTCTTCTCCACCTGGGGCTTTACATCCTTGCTCTATCTTAGTTTCAGTTGGGAAGATAAAGTTGTGAAAGAGGAGGGAATTTTCCAGCCAGTTCTACAAGAAGTTCAGCAGATGTCAAGGATGCAGTTTGTGGGTCAGCAGCAAGCCCCTTTGCTTTCCACCAGCAGCCTCTCTGCTCACTGCCCCATGAATTCCTGCCTGTTCCCAGCAAGCATTTAGGGAGTTTTCTTGGACAACATCACCTCAGGCAGGGCCATTTCACTTCCTGCTGCATTTTTAACCCCTGGCTCTGAGCAGCTCAGTGAGGGTATGAATCACAAATGGAAGGGTTTGGAAGGGACCTCTGGAGATCGAGTTCAACCTCCCTGACAGAGTAGGATCACCTAGGGCAGGTCACACAGGAACACATTCAGGTGGCCTTGAAAGTTTCCAGAGATGAAGACTCCACCACCTCTCTGTGCAGCCTGCTCCAGTGCTCTGCTACCCTCAAAGTACAGAAATTCCTTCTCATGTTCAAGTTCATGCCCATTACCTCTTGTCCTGTCACTGAGAACCACTGAGGAGAGTCTGGCCCCATCTTCCTGACACCCAGCCCTTAGATATTTGTCAGCATTAATGAGATCCCCCTCAGCTTCCTCCTCTCCAGGCTAACCAGTCCCTGCTCCCTCAGCCTCTCCCTACATGAGAGCTGTTCCAGTCCCCTCAGCATCTTTGTGGTCCTGCAAAGGACTCCCTCCAGTAGCTCTTTGTCCTTCTTGAGCTGGGGAGCCCAGAACTGGACACAGTGCTGCAGATGAGGCCTCATCAGGGCAGAGTAGAGTGGGAGGAGAATCTCCCTCAACTTGCTGGCCACACTCCTCTTAATGTCCCCTAGGATGCCAATGGCCTTCTTGGCCACGAGAGCACATTGCTAGTGGAGCTCAGCTCTCTATGCCACAGCTTCTCCAGCACCCCACCGGAGAATTCCCAAGGAGTTCATAACCACAAAGCTTTGGGGATCAAACTGCAGGCTTTCTGCTACCCCTCAGAGCCCACATGAACCAGCAGAGGCACCAAGAAGCTGGCATGAGCTCTGCCCAGGCAGCCCCAGCAGTGCCCTGGGGCAATGGATTGACAATCATGGTGTGGCACAGCCTGGCAGATAGCTGCCCACAGCAGGGGTTACTGGAGTTCTGTGTCATCAGGGAACCCAGAAATGTTTGAACTCCAGAAGGAAGAGGAAAACACAAGCCTCCTTCAGGAGAGACAGCCTTTGGCCTTCATGTGAGCATCCCTGAGACGAGATTGCACCTTCACAGTGACCCTCCCTCACCAGGCACAACAAACAAGAGTCTTGTCCATGACTTGGCTAAGTTCTCAGTCCTGCACTCATCAGCCTGATCAGAAGGAAAAGCACAGATACACCTCACAGACCGAGCCCCTGTTGGGCAGCACCACCCCAGAGCACCTCAGAAGTTCACACTACACAAGGTAGAAGTAAACCAGCCTGAAAATCATCATCAGAGGAAATGAGCTTATTTCAGGTAAGAAAATGGATTCAAACCCACTACAAACTCCCCTTAACATCACCCAGGAACTCAAGATTTAAGAACTTTAAAAGTGGCTGCTAAAGATGTATAGGAGGAGGTTTAAGTTAGAAGGTTTAAACCAACACTTTAAGAATACATCCCCCCTCCCTCAAGCTCTCCATCTCCTAAGCCCTGCTGCTGGATAATTTGGTTCTCATCACCAGAAATCACAGTCTCACAGTATCACCAAGGTTGGAAGAGACCTTACAGATCATCAAGTCCAAGCTGTTACCACAGAGCTCAAGGCCAGACCATGGCACCAAGTGCCACGTCCAATCCTGCCTTGAACAGCTCCAGGGACGGCGACTCCACCACCTCCCTGGGCAGCCCATTCCAGTAGCCAATGACTCTCTCACTGAAGAACTTTCTCCTCACCTCAAGCCTAAATTTCCCCTGGCGCAGCCTGAGGCTGTGTCCTCTTGTTCTGGTGCTGGCTGCCTGAGAGAAGAGAGCAACCTCCTCCTGGCTACAACCACCCCTCAGGTAGCTGTAGACAGCAATAAGGTCTGCCCTGAGCCTCCTCTTCTCCAGGCTAACCAATCCCAGCTCCCTCAGCCTCTCCTCGTAGGGCTGTGCTCGAGGCCTCTCCCCAGCCTCGTTGCCCTTCTCTGGACACGTTCAAGCATCTCAATGTCCCTCTTAAACTGGGGGGCCCAGAACTGGACACAGTACTCAAGGTGTGGTCTAAGCAGTGCAGAGTACAGGGGCAGAATGACCTCCCTGCTCCTGCTGGCCACACCATTCCTGACGCAGGCCAGGATGCCACTGGCTCTCTTAATCAACCTAAAACCCCAGCCCTGGCCTCAAAAAAGAACCACTGCTGAACAAATCTGGATTCCTTACAGCATTCTGAAGGGTGCTGGACACGCTGGACATGAAGCTAAAGAGAACTGGTGCAAGCAGATGTGGTGTCTAGGGGGTGAAGGTATCTCCTGAGTAGAAAGTGAGCAGAGGAACTGAAGTGGGGAAGTCTGTGCACACAAGGCAGAGCCAACGTACCAGTGCCAGCAGCCCAGGCACCACCAAGCAAGGGCATTTCCTAACGGAGTGAGAAGATCTCACAGATTGCATCGGGTTGGAAGGGACCCTCAAAGGTCATCCTGTTCAAACCCCCTGAAGTCAGCAGGGACATCTCCAACTGGATCAGGCTGCCCAGAGCCATATCAAGTCTGATCTTGAATGTCTCCAAGGATGGGGCCTCAACCACCTCCCTGGGCAACCTGTTCCAGTATTTCACTACCCTCATTGTGCAGAACATGCTCCTGATGTGCAACCTAAATCTGCCCTGCTCCAGTTTCCAACCATTGTCCCTTGTCCTACCCCCACAGGCCCTTCTGAACAGTCCCTTCTCAGCCTTCCCATAAGTCCACTTCAGATACTGAAATGAAACTCTAAGGTTTCCCTGGAGTCTTCTCTCCTCCAGGCTGAACAGATCCAACTCTGAGCCCATCTTCACAGAAGTGCTACAACTTCTCATCACCTTTGTGGTCCTCCTCTGGACCTACTCCAGCAAGTCCATGCCTTGTGTTGGGGTCCTACAGTACTCCAGGTGAGAACTCAGAGCAGCAGAGGAGCAGAATCACTTCTCTCAACCTTCTTTTGATGCAGCCCAGGCTGCCATTGGCCTTCTCGTGGTAGAACACCACGTTTACTCCATAACAGTCCATCAGACCACAGAGAGGTGCAAATAATACAAGGACACACAAAGTTTTTACCAAAACAGCTTAAATTAAACTAGAAAACAAACCCAAACCCCGAGAGTGTTTGCTAAGCACAGCACAGGTACAAGTGCTGACCATCTGGAGAAGGAAGCAGGCCAGAAACTCAGTCAGAAGGGCTACCTCAGAAGAAAACAATGGTCCCTGCTGCAGCAACAAAACAGAAATCCAGCTCCAAACAAACCACTGTCCAAGTTCTACCACAAACCTCAAATGTAGCAATCAAGGAAGGATCCAGCAAAACAATCCTCTTTGGGTCCCTGAAATCATACCAGTCATAAATACAAAGTAGAATTTAACAGGCAGTCTCCTTGGCTGGATGGAAGCTGGGGAGCAGCAGCTCACTCACCAGTCAGCTCCAGAGCTAAAGTTCCACTAAACTTTATGTCTCTATCACAGGAAGGACACAGACCTGTTACAGTGAGACCAGAGGAGGCCACAAAGATGATCCAAGTGTTGGATGCAGCACCCCTCCCTTGAGGACAGGCTGGGGGAGCTAGGGTTGTTCAGCCTGAAGAAGAGATGGCTCCAGGGAGACCTCAGAGCTGCCTTTCAACAGCTGAAGGGATCCTACAGGCAGGCTGTAAAGGGACTTCTCGTGAGGGTGTCTAGAGACAGGACAAAGGGGGAATGATTTGAAGCTGAGAGAGAGCAGACTTAGACTGGAAGTTAGGTAGAAGTTTCTCAGTATGAGGATGGTGAGACTTGGGGGTCTTCAAGGCCAGGTTAGATGTGACTTTGGGCAATCAAGTGTCCCTGCCCACGGTAGGAGGTCGGAGTAGATTGTCTCTGAGGACCCTTCCAACCTGAGCCATTCTTTTAAAACCAGGCAAGAACTCAAGGCAGATCTTGGAAAAGATTTGGGAAGCCTTTTTCATCCCCACTATTTACAACTTCCTTCAAGTGCCAAAGTGAGGACCAGAAGTGTCCCTCACCCTACAGTCCACCCTGGCTTTACTGGCACTGATGCTGGCAGCGCTGCACACACAAAGCTCCATTTTGCTGCCCTGCTGATGCCCCTCAGGTCACCAAGTGTCACACATCTCACCACAACTCACAAGTTAGAGAGCATCCTGCACTCACTTGGGTGCTAAGCACATCAACTGCTGCCCAGCCAACGCTCACTGCAGATCGATGGCACAGCAGGCACCCTGCCAAGATGACAATTCTGCCTCTTAAGAGCTCTCCTCCAGTCACAACACAAACTGCTCTTCCCCTTCATCCCAAACCTGATCAGCATGTGGGAAGCTTTCCACCCTCCCAGGCAGCTGGAAGGACAGGAGCAACACATTCAGGTGTTTAGGAGCCTGATGATGGAGATGGGCACCCATGTACCTTTAGGAGGGGTGCCACTGGTGTAGTGCTGGAGCACCACAAGTCAGCATCTCCTGCAGAGCTGAGGCACAGAAAGATGGGAGTGGACAAGAGAGCCATGAAAGCTCACTGCTTCTTGGTCTCTTCAGGGAATGACCCCAACAGAGATGGAAGCAGAGCAGTAACTGCCTCTGCTGTGCCTCTGTGTCCCATGGGGACTGTCCATGGCTAACCTCAGGAGATTGGGTGATGCACAGTGAAGGTGCTGGCTCACAAACTGATGCACTTCCTTTCAAAGCATTGTGCTGCAACTCAGCACAGAGTGGATTTTCCAACTCATCATCCTTTGGGTTGTCCTAAACTAGTTAAAAGTATCACAGAAAGGTGGAGTTTGGGCTCTTTTCCCCAGCATCAGGTGATACAAGGAGAGGAAACGGCCTGAAATTGTGCCAGGGGAGGGTTAGGTTGGAGATGAGGAAACATTTCCTTGCTGCAACAGTAGTCAGGGATTGGCACAGGTTGCCCAGGGAGGTGGTGGAGTCCCCATCCCTGGAGGTGTTGAAGGAAGGTGTGGCCATGGCACACCTTGGGGACATGGTTTGATGGCCATGGTGGTGTTGGGTTGATGTTTGGGCTCAATGACCTTAGAGGGCTTTTCCAACTCAAACACTTCTCTGATTTCCAGGCCCTGCCTTGCAGTATGTGTGACAATAGGTCACACACCATTACTGACCCCAGAGAATCTCACCTGAATTCCCCCCTGCATTTCAGTAAACATGCCACTAACCCACAGCACCCTCCCTAGCACCCTGAGGAGGTGTGGCAGCAGACACTGCCTAGTGGTGTGGGATTACACTGGTGTCCCATGTCACCAAGGCTGGTTCTGCTCAGGTGATCCTGAAGAATTAATCTGTCTGCACAGACTTTTTTTGTCCTGGTGAGTGTATGCAAAGCAGAGCCAACCTCGCTCCTCTCTCAGCATCCAGATGGCACTTGCAAACCTTGTCTGTGTATCAAATGTTGTTTTTAAGATCAAGTGTCCCTGCTTGACAACACAGAACTTCAAGATGCTATCTTTAGAGAGGCATCTCTGCACAGAAACACCCTCAGCAGACGGTGCAGGCAATATGCTAATGTGGCAGGGCCTCCTCAGCGGGCACAAACAGCTCTTGTTGGGAGCTCAGATACCCCATGGCCAGCCAAGCTTGGCTGAAGATGGAAGGTTTGTCACATCACAGAATGGGTTGGAAAGGACCTCCAAAGCTCATCTAGTTCAACTCCTCTGCAGTCAGCAGGGACATCCCCAACTAGGTCAGGTTGCTCAGAGCCCTGTTGAGTCTAACCTTGAGCATCGACAGGGATGGGGCCTCAACTACCTCCCCTGGGCAACCTGTTGCAGTGTTCCACCACCCCCATGGTGCGGAACTTGTTCTTAACATCCAATCTAAATCTGCTCTTCTCTCATTTCAAACCATTGCCACTCATCCTCTCACTGCAGGCCTTTGGAAACAGTGCCTCTGCAGCCTTCTTGTAGGTCCCTTTCTGGTACTGGAAGGTCATTATTAGGTCTCCCTGGAGCCTTCTCTGTTTTACCATCAATCCCCTACAGAAAAGGTGGATCAAGAAGAGTGCAGCTTCTTGCACAACACCAGGGAGATGCAGGCTAAGCTCACAGCAAAGTCTGCAAGAATTATGCTTACCAAAAACCCTGCTAAATGAGTTAGAGCAGCTGAAAACAGGCAGCAGAATCTCAACCTTTTCACTCCTTCATTTATCCTACAGGTTTCAAGATTCTTACTCTGCTTTCCTATCCACCTAAATGCCAGGCTCTGATAGTAAAGCAATGGGTTTCTTCCTCCAAGTCTTCATTTCCTTCTCAACACAGAATCACTGAATGGTAGGAGTTGGAAGGGACATTTGGAGGTCATTGAAACCAACTCTCCAGTCAAAGCAGGATCACCTAGGGCAGGTTACACAGCAACACATTCAGATAAAAGCAGCACAAGCTATACAGCTTCTGGTTTTGGAAACAGCCCACTGAGAACAAAAGTCAACAGAACTTCCAGTGTTGCACATTCCTGAGGTAGTTGTGCTAACCCTCAACTAAAAAATTAGTCACACCTGTTAAAAAGAACACTGTCACCACCCAAAACCACCCAACCACCTTGAGCTGTTCTCTGTGCTCCTCAGCTCCAAGAACAAAAGTTGCTACATGTGAAGAAGCATGAATTGAGTCCATTTCTGGTACCTCCAACACAAGAAGGACATGGAGCTGTTGGAGAAAGTCAAGAGGAAGCCATGAAGGTGATCAGAGCTGGAGAACTTCCCCTTTTGGGACAGGGTGAGGGGACTGGGGGTGTTCATCCCGAAGAAGGCTCTGGGGAGATCTTAGAGCAGCCTTCCAGCGCCTGAAGGGGCTACAGAAGAGCTGGGGAGGCACTTCTGACAACGGCTGGGAGTGACAGGATGAAGGACAATTGCTTTGAGCTGGAAGAGAGGAGATTGAGAGTGCAGATGAGGAAGAAATTCTTTACAGTGAGGGTGAGGAGACACTGGCACAGGTTGCCCAAGGAGGCTGCAGATGCCCCCTCCCTGGAGGTGTTCAAGTCCAGCCTGGATGAGGCCTTCAGCAATCTGGGCTGGTGGAAAGTGTCCCTGCCCATGACAGGGGGTTGGAACTAGATGGTCTTGGAGGTCCCTTTCAACCCAACCCATTCTATTATTCTATGTTTGTAAGACCCCCACCCTGTAGCTCCTGCTACACACCAACACAGCATTGCAAAGCTGGGAGAAGACAAAAGCAGCTGCAGAAATGGGAAAGCTCATCCCCAAGACCAGAAGGTGACACCAAGAGCAGCAAAGGTCACTGAAATAACCCCCGGTGCCTGCTGCTGAAAAGAACATTTCAGAACAGAGCCATCAGGTAAAGCAGCTTCTTTCTGAAACCAGAAAGTGATGCAGGAGGTGGCTCCTTCCATACTGCAGGCACTCACAGTAAACACCATCTGGCCTGCTAATTTAATTAGGGAGAAGAAACCCCCGAAGTTTGAGGTTTGACTTTGAAGGCTTTAAAGCAAGTATGAGGAAAAACACTCAAGGTACTCCAGTAGGTTGACCTCCTGCTTCATCCACCCTGCTGACCTAATTTAGCTGGAGCTTCTCCCCACACCAAATAGCACCTTGAAGGGGCTGATTTTCTTTTAGAAGTCCACAGCCTACAGCACTGGACATGCATGGCTGCTTCCCCAGAAGATCTGAGTGATCCACACCAGGCTGATCTGTATTAGGAAGGGGGCAGGTGCAGCAAACAACCTGAGCACTTCAGCTAAAGTTATCTTCTCAGCCACCAACCAGGTCTTAATTTTAACCCTTCTCACAAACTACATTGGCAGGTCCCCATTTATCAAGGCAGGATGGACCTCAAGGCAGAGGTCAGCCTGACAACTACCAGAGAGCCGATGCTAAGACACAAAGTCACAGGACGAGTCCTCATCCACAAGTATGCCTGCATTTGTCATCTTGAGGTCAGCCAACCAAGGGCCAGCAGCTGCCAAAGATCTCTGCAGCTGAGCAGACTCACTGCAGTCATCCACTTCCAGCCCAGCAAGAGGGACTCTCAGCCCAAAGGGATTCTCATCTGAACAAAAAGCCATTCTCCATTCTGAATATGTCTTCCATGTCTTGCTCTGAGGACACAGGAGCACCTCTAAGACATCTTCTAGACAGAAGTTTGCAGAGATTTAAAGAATGGTTTAGGGTGGAAGAGACCTTAAAAATCATCTAGTTCCAACCCCCCTGCCATGGGCAGGGATGCCTTCCACTAGACCAGGTTACTCAAGGCTTCTTCTGCAGGCTGAACAACCCCAACTGCCTCAGTCTGTCCCAACAGGGGAGGTGTTTCAGCCCTCTGATCATCTTTGTGGTTCTCTGCAACAGAAGACTGCAGCACCACTGCCCCACCAGAGCACCCTGCCAGGTCTCCCTGTGTGCTGCCCAGCAGATCACCAGCAGGAAACGAGACTGATCCCACGGAAGTGGCTGCTGGGGCACCACCAAGAATGGAGACACAAACCCTACTGATTGTCCATGAACAGCCTCACAAACCACAACAGCTGAGGCTTACGAGGCTTTGATGGGCTTTCATCTTCAAGCAACCTGCTCAGGACCTCAGTCATGGTGCCTTGAGGACAATCTTCCACCAGGAAGCTGCACAAACCTCATCAGCTGTAGCACTGCAGCATAACCAAACTCCCCTTGGGAGGCCCAGTGTGACCCACAGAGTTTCATACTCCAACTGACCCATGTCCAGACTTGGACAGGGCTTTGTCACTCAAGTTGTTTGGACAGAGGCACAGAGGAATGCTGTGCCAGATGACTCCAGTGTGGAGATGAGCTGCCACTCTCCTCCATCCCTGCTGCCATGAAGTAGGTATGGGCTCTGTGGGTTGGTCCTCTTGTCAGGATGCCTGACCCACCTGTACTCCTCACCAGTGATGCTCTGAGCCTCTCCAGAACATGTTTGTTTGCAAGTCCCAGAACCATAGCATATTAGGGGTTCACCAGCTAAAGCAGGGTCACCTAGATCAGGCTCTACAGGAGCACATCCAGAGGGTTCTGAAAGTCTCCAGAGGAGACTCCACAACTTTTTGGTCCTGCACCTGGGTCGGCGCAATCCCAGGCACAGATACAGGCTGGGTGGGGAATGGCTGAGAGCAGCCCTGAGGAGAAGGACCTGGGGGTCTGGGGTGATGAAAAGCTCAACAGGAGCCTGCAGTGTGCACATGCAGCCCAGACAGCAACCCTGTGCTGGGCTGCAGCAAGAGCAGTGTGGGCAGCAGGGCAAGGGAGGGGATTCTGCCCCTT
>WAAF01008234.1:74453-127812 GCA_013400475.1 Tricholaema leucomelas
GCTTCCTCCCTGGAGGTGTTTAAGGCCAGGCTGGATGAGGCCTTGAGCAACCTGCTCTAGTGGGAGGTGTCCTTGCCTATGGCAGGGGGTTGGAGCTGGATGATCCTTGAGGTGCCTTCCAACCTAAACCATTCTATGATTCTATGATTCTTTGGGCAGCCTCTTCCAGTGCTCCAGCACCCTCACAGCAAAGAAGCTTTTCCTTGTGGTGAAGTGAAACTTCCTGTAGTCTGCTTTATGCCCATTGCCCTTGTCTTAGGTCAGGCAGCAATTGAAGCCCTCCCTCCCTCTCTCCTGTCAAATCTAGGCTGCTTCCTGCCATCCTGTCAGTGGGAAGTCCAGAAAAATTCTGGGGCCTTTGGAGTTTCACACAAGCTGCTGCCCTGCAGATGAATCATGCCAGGTGAAAACTCAGAGCGTTGCTGGAATTCTGTAATCTCAGCTGGACTGCACTGTTCTCTTCGCTCCTCTCAACTGCTGTCTACACTCACAAATTAACAACCAACTTCTTTCAACATTTTTGCCTTTCCTCCCCAGAGGATCTGTGTGGGTGGGCTCTGTGTGTCCCTTTACTAGGTGTGCCACAGAGCAGTTAAAAATACCCCAACACCCCAAATAACATCTAAAGCCCAGCAGACTTCTTCCTGCCAGCAAGCAAACCTCTTCCTCCTCTCAGGACACTGCCAAGGTTTCATTTAGCACCGAGTGCCCTCTGGTTATTTTACATTTATGGGGTGGGGGCTGAAGGAAGGAAGCAAGCAGGGAGAGGGGTAATTAGCTTTGCTTGTAAAATGGTCATCCCAGTTGTAACAGCAACTGGAGCCTATCGCGGGGTGTGGGGGGGTGAAGTTAATAGATTTCAGGGGGTTGCTGCTTCAAATGCTGAGATGTCTGAGTGGGGTGAATGAAAAGGTAAAAAAGAGGATTTAAATAAAAATGGGGGGATAAAATGGGAGGGGGCACAGCAAAAAAAAAAAAAGAGGGATGGCACAAACCAAAAAGAAAGGGGAGAGAGATAAAAACCTATATCTAAAAAAGATAAATAAATCAGTAAGTGGATCCTCGCCACAAGCCCATATGGAAGTAATCAGGCACAAGGGTGGCAGCTGGGGCCAATAACAGTCACCTGCAGTTGAGGGAGGTGGGGGTTTGGGATGGGTTTTTGATGCTAATTTCCTGGAGGAACAATGCGGGAGCGGGCGCGGAGCGGCAGCCGAGGGCGGCTGAATGGGGCCCAGGCGGAACAATGGCTGCACCTGGCGCTGGGAGCAGCGGCACAGAGCCGGCCGCAGCGCCTGCCACATCTGTTCCCCGCACGGCCACCCGCTCCCCGTGCGCCCCCCAGCACGGCCAGCCCCTTAAACATGCACAGCTTGCCACGGAGCAACAGGTCGGAGCTGGTTTGGGGCTGTGGTGTGCTGCTTCTCCTCCTCCTCCTGTGCTGGTTTGGGGTGAGCTCAGTGAGTGTTATCGAGATTCTGGGGCTTTTTGGGTGGTTTTGGTGAGATGCCTTGGAAAGGAGTGGCGGTTACACAGCACCCTGCTGTCAGGTTTGTGATGCTGTGGTGCTGGAATGAAAATCGTAGAAGGGTTTCGGTTGGGGGAGTTACTCTAAGATCCAACCATCAACCCATCACCACCATCCCTAGCCATTAAATCATGTCCCAGAGTGCCGTGGCCATACATGTCTGGAACACCTCCAGGGATGGGGACTCCATCACTTCCCTGATCAGCCTGTGCCAATCCCTGACCACTCCTGCACCAAAGAAATGCTTCCTCATCTCCAACCTAAACTACCTCTGGCACAATTTCAGGCCATTTCCTCTTCTATCACCTGCTAGTATGGAGAGGAGACCAACCCCACCTCACTGCAACCTCCTTTCAGGGAGCTGTAGGGAGCAATGAGGTCTCCCCTCTGCCTCCTCTTTTCCAGACTGAATGACCCCAGTTCCCTCAGCTGCTCCTCACCAGCCCTGATCTCCAGACCCTTCACCATGGGTCCACACTGACCCTTCTGTTTGAAGATTCAATAGGACTGGAAAGTAACCAAGCAGCAAATCTGCAACAGTCCTGGCTCTTACAAATGGTCTTCAGGCCACATGCTCCTTCTATAGCATGAGTCCTGCAGCAGACACCAAAGCTCTGCAGCACTGAGCACACCAAAGAAATCCAATACACATTATTCTAAAACCTTAAGCTTGGCTTCCAAAAATGCCAGTGCCCAGCCCAATAAAAGGCATCACAGTTACACTTTAAAGTGCTCTGAAGCCTCTGAAATCGCTATTGTCCTTCTGGAGGCGAGCTGCCGACACACAAAGCAGCACTCAGGTCAAGGTCTTCCCTCAGAAAACTGCTTGCAGACCCAGGAACTGAACCTGTGCCTCTAGGTGCTCTGCCTCAGCTGCAGGATCACCACTCACCAGCTCTGCACAAAGGATTTTCCAGCTGTCCCCTGAGCCGAGACGGTCCCCAGCACAAAACTCAAAGTTGAACAGGATCCCAGAGACCTGCCATGATGCTGCCCTCGGGGACCATTCTGGAATGTCTGTCAGAACACATTTCATACCTAGCTTCTAATGAGCAATGAGATATGGAAAGAGTCACTAGATGCTGGGATCGAGGCAAGCTCCCAATCTAGCCCCAAATTAAGTATAGACAAGGCAGCTCTTACTGTGGGAAAAAACCCAACAGGCAACAGATCTCCACCACCTCCTGTTCAGATTTAAGAACTAGCCAGCGTTGTCTTAAATCTGCTACATATGCCCAAGTCCTCAAATGACTTCCTCCTGCAGCTCTCCAGCTATACTATAAACATTGCACACACACGTCAAACAAATCTTGGGTTTTTTTTTTTGTCCAAACCCTTAAGAAAACAGAGCTGGAAAAAACAAGAGGCCACCTGGCTTGCCCATCCCAGCCTATGACCGTGGGAGAGGGCTGCCTCCCGCACAATCCTGCTGCTGGGGACTCTCTTTATGGGTCAGGCTGGGGATGAAAGAGCTGCTTGCCTTGAAATTCAGCTCCTGAGGTCAAACCATGCTCTTTCCCTCCTCCCCACTGTCCCTCAATGATAACCTCTACAAGCCAAAATCCACTGAGGGAAGCATGACAAAGCCCCGTGAAGGAGCAGGGCATTCATTTGGGGTTCCCAGTCGATCCGATAGACAAGGCAGCATTCAGAAGCGAGATCCTGCTTACTCAGGGGCACTGGTCCTGCAAGACTAGAAGGAATAAAACAGAAGGAAAAGAACACCCCAAGAGGCTGACCCACAGTTCACATGAGAAAAGCTGCCTTTGCTTTTGGCTGCAGCAGGTTTAAACAAGCCTCTGCAGAAACCAGCAGATGCGACTTGCAAAAATAGCAGCATCTTGGAAGTAAGCAGGGGCCATGCTCCAGTCCCCGGGCAGAGCAGATCCTGACTTGGCAGCACTGGTTTGGCCTTTTCACTATTAAATGAAATTTCTACTCTTTTCCTCAGGGCATTCCCTGGGTAATAGACTTCTCAGATTAACAATTTCTTCTCCGTGCCTTTAGCAATTCTATTAATTCCTTAGACCCTTCAAACCCTTTGCTTGGCTTGCTGCACTTCCCCGTTGGCAGTGTTTGCTCAGCCTGCTTTTGCTTCATCTCTTTTGCCTTGTTTCTGGCATTGGGGGGGTCTCTTAGTTGTGCATAATCTACAGGTTTCTCTAACTGGTGGATGTGCTGGGGTAGGGAAGGACCTGTAGGCATTTAGGTGAAGGTCAGGTAGTCTCAAAATATCAGATGAAACACAGTAATAGAAAAATTCTGTTACCCAGTAGATGATTCTGACAAAACAAGTCTTATTTATACTAATTCTGTAGTAATGAAGTGCCTCCTACAATCACACAATTGTTTCAGCTGCAAAAGACCTCTAAGATCATCAAGTCCAACCATCAACCTAATACCACAATGGCAGCTAAACCATGTCCTGAAGTGTCACTCTCAGATGTTTTTGAGTACACATCCAACTGGACATCAAGTTTCAAGCCACCCTTTTCCCTCAAATACAACCACCTCTCTCTCACCTAAGCACTCAGCTTGTCGGGCACCCCCAATCCTTTCCAAACATAAAGGAACGTGAAAAGGAAAGAGAAATAAAAATGTTTCCTGCAGGGCTTGAGCAAGACACCAGAAAATGAATTGTTTAATAGCCAAATCCTGCCAGCCTGATACCTGCAAAACTTCTGCTTGCTCCATCAGAGCCCGACCTGCAAAGAGCCTGCAGCAGCAGCTGCTCCAACATGCTGCTTTTCACAAATTGGGGAGGCTTTCAGGAGCAGGAGTTTGGCTCTGTCTTCAGATCCTATCACACTCTGCACAGCTTTGCTGGAGATTTCTGGGGTTCTACTCGCCCTTTGTGCTGTTGCACTTTGGACAGTGAGGTCGTGGAGCATTAGGCACCACGCGCCCCTCCTGCCTCCTCTCTGGGGACAGAGAGGGACACAGAGGAGCTGTTTGTGTGCCTGGACAAGCAGACTTACAATAGGTGCATTTTTGAAGCCTATACTCAACTGGCTGCATGCTGCCAGAAAAGAAAAACCTTAGGGTGGCACAGGCAGAGGCTAAACTGGGTGAACACATTGCTGCAGCCCATGTCAAGGAGTCTGGCACTCTCCCGGAGGAAACCCTGTCACTGGGCACACTCGGAACTAATCCGGGACAAAGCAACAGCGATGTGCTCCCCCCCGCCCCCGCCAAAAGGGCCCATCCTGCACCAGCCAGCCTCGCAAACAGTCCTCTTTCTTTTTTCACCAGCAAGCAATCCACAGCCGCCTTCTAGCAACCTAAACTTTGAGTGGCTGCTTTTGGTGCATCTCTCGTGGCTGGGCAGCACACAAAAAGGGCTGCAGGTTCCGCTGCGCAGCGCCGAGCACTGCAAGGGGACCACAAGCCCGCTGATATTTTGCAGAGCATAGACCTGGGGCAAGCTACTCCAGAGGGTTGGAGAAGCAATTTCAACTGCTGGGCTTTTCACCCACCCCCTTCAAAATAAAAACCCCAACAACCGAAACAGGAGGGGGAGCAGTGCAGGTTTAAAATCTACATGCAGGGTTACAATAGAATAAAAGGAAAGGCAGAAGCCTGACAGTGAAAATACACAGGGCAAGGAGGTGTGTTCTGGGTCACAACATTGATCCAGGAGATCTAGATGCCGGCAGTATCAGCTGCTGTTGGAGGAGCGCAAAGACAAAAAGGGAGCAGCCTCTGCCACAATGCAGGGAAGCACTGAAAACACAGGGAAAATTAAGGAAATGTGGGAGCCGACAGAAGAAAACCACCTCTGCAGATTTAACCCCCCCGGCTTCAACAGCAGCATGCAGAAATGAGAGCAAGGCTAAGCACAGGGGAAATCACAGTCTGCTAAAAACCACTAACCCCTTCCTGCCTTTCCATTTCCCCAGAAAAACGATGAATCCAAGCCTCCTGCTCTCAGAGAGGGAGGGGGCAAATAAAAGAAAGAAAAAAAATCAGAAGAGAAATAATCAACCATTCCATAGCAACATAGAGAGGGCTCCGAGGCAGCTCTCCTCGCAGAGAGTTGGGTGTTTTTTCAGCTGCAGAACGTCCGCATGCAGCCGGCTCCTCTGGGGAAGTTTTCACCGGCAGAGCCACTGCAGTCGAGCAGAGGGAGGTTGGCTGCTCCCACCCCTCTCCCTCTACCCGTACTCAAGGTTGAGGCTCTCCCAACGCTGCCAGCAAAACCCACGTCGCTCCTCAGACCTTCTTGGCGGTGCAGCAGCTCCACATCCCCCAACCCCCGAGCATCTCCCACCGCCCTCAGAATCGCTGCACCCTGCCCAGCCCCGGGCTGAAAACAGAGGCACGCATGCAGGGCTTACCCTAAGCGGCGAGGTTGCAGGGATCCAGCTGCTGTTGAATACACCTAGTTGCTTTGAAATATAAATAAAAGCACTCTTCCTCCTCCTGGGCTGGCGATGCTGGAGCGCAGCCGGAGCCCAGCCTGCCTTCTCCTTTCATTAGCTGGACATGTGTCAGGTCCCGCACATCTGCGATTCCTCACTGCCTGGAGCCGCCTGTCCGATTCCAGGGAAACACAGATGGATCCCAGATGGGAAGGTCCTGCCAAACAGACCAGCTCTCCACCTTGCCAGAATACCCAGCTCTGAGGCACATACACACACACACACCCTGGGCTCCCTGCCTGCGCCGCGCTGCTGCCAGGCTGCTCGCCAGCTGATGTCACCAAGCACACACCTACCAGCGCCTCGCCGCCCGCCTGACATTAACTTGTTAAATACACAGAATTTGTTTATGGCCGGCAATAAGGGCAAAGGGAAGGGGGGGGGAGGCTTCTCCAAAATGAGCCTCCCCAAGCGGGCTCTGCCCTCGCAGCGCGCAGCCGAAGCTCAGCCCGTGGTTTTGCAATCCAGAGGAGCTGCTGGGCAAAGCAGAGAATTCATTTTCTGAAGGTTTCCTTCCCCACGCACGTAAATCTTCCCTGTAAAGCCCCAGCCCCGGCGTTTGCGGCGCTGGAAAGCTGGCATGTGTTAGCAATTAGAGGCAACAACAAGATAACAAGATACTGATGTTGCAAGGGTACCAAACCGAGGGCTGGAAAATTCAAAGGAAGAGCAATTAAATGCGTAACATATTCCCGGGGATGGAAGAGGAAGTGTTAAAGGAAAATGTAAACCCCCCCAAATGTTTTATACTGGGACTAAAACTCCACTAGGGAGGCTGAGAACAGAAACCCACTGGCCACAACTTTCATCTGACCATTTTTGCCTCCCTTAACACCCAGCCGTGGCAGCTCTGCCACCTCCAAAGCTCTTTGGCAGCTCTGAATGGCTGCTCCCCGACGCGGTGCGAACAACAGATATTAACTGGAGGCCCCTGACTAATCCTATCAGCCCAGCACCATTCACGACCAGCCGGGTGCTGGGGAAATACAGATTTACACATAGCCTTCCCCCCCAACCAGACAGGCGGCCCTGTCTGCAGAGCTGGCCCAGAGAAGGGGCCACTACCCCTCCAGTTGCTGCCCATCCACCCTCCTCCACACCAGCCTCCCCCTATCCCAGGCGGAGAAGCGATGCTTGCATTTTGCTCACAGACCAAGCACAGGCACATTCTAAGATCTCAGGAGGGATCTCCCACTCTAGTCCCTGCTGCTTTGAGAGCTGAGAGGCTTCAGAGCTTAACAAAATCTTTCCCAAACCTTTGCAGGCAGCACTAGTTCTGCCTCCAGCTACTTTGTTGAGCACCAGAGACCTCCACAGCATGCCAGGACAGCAAACTGCCCAAACCGAGGGATGCTGGGGGAGGGGGGGGTTTAAAGTCCAAAAATCACACGAGCTGCATCCTCCACAGCTGGTATGAATGTGGTGGGATATTTACTCACTCACAGGCAGCAAAATGTTTCTTTTTAATGACATTTTCAGTCCTTCAGTAGGCTGCTGCTAACTGCCAAGCCACATCTATAAACCTCCTGAAAGTTAACTGCCCCCAGCATCCCACCTAACCCTTCACCCCAGTCTATTTGCCTCTCACTCCTAATTAGTTTAAGGTACCTCTGTTTCCCTCTGGGAGAGGAAAAGGCTGTAAAGGGAGGGGGGAAAGGTGCTTTAAAGGAAGTATTAAAAAGCCCTCTATGAGGAAGCATGGCATGCATTCATGAAGACATGGGCTTCTCCACGATCTGCTCCCATGGAGGTCAGACCCCCTCAGCACAGGATGGATTCTGGATGGTTTTTGGGGGGAGGCACTTGGGCAGGAGACTCAGAGCTGTTGTGGGAGCACCTGAAGCTGCTGCAGCCTTGCTGAGCACATTGCTGCAGCCAGAGGGGACATAGCCTCACAGCTCCAAACCTCAACTAGGAGCAGCAATTTCATGTGCTTCAGTTCAAAAGAGGTGACTCACAACCAAGTATCAGCACACGGATACCTGGAGCGCCCTACAAAACGATGCTCAGTCAGCAAAGCAGGTTGGGAAGGGGCACAGGCTGCTGGTAGATCCACCAGCACCTCCTTTCTGCACCCCAGACCCCACTGGCAGGGCTGCTGGCGAGGCACTAAAGATGCACAGTCAGACATTGGAAGTCAGGCTGCCCAGGAAAGTGGAGTCACCATCCCTGGAGATGTTCAAAGAACATGTAGACATGGCACTTTGGGACATGGTTTAATGGGCATGGTGGTGTTGGATTGACAATTGGACTTGATGATCTTAGAGGGTTCTGCCAACCTTAATGATTCTATGATTCTAAAACATTTCATTTCAGAAAGTTCAGCTCCCTGGGGCTCCTGAGACTCTTCTGATGACGGCTGTACAAAATACTCGAAGCTTTCAATATTTCATGAGCTGAGATGGAAAAATAAGCTCTAAATGACAGAGAGAATGAAGGGACACAAAATCCAAACAGCTCCAGGAACACCACAACAAATAAGTTCTTTTCCAATGGACTTGTGTCTCCCTGGCACCTCACACTGTGAGGTCCAAACAGGAACCCTCCCTGGCCAGGAAAATGCCGACAGTGGTGGCTCTCACGTCTCATATGAAGGAAGCCCACATTGTAGCTTTGCCCCCATTGGAGATGGTACAAGGCTGAGGGATGCTCCCTGCCCATCCCTGTCCTAACATCACCAAATCAGCCTGAAAGCAGGCAGTAAATTCGAAAGCTGACCTGGGCCTGAGCACAAGGAGGAGGATACTGTATAGCCAACAAGATGCTGGAGGTGCAGCCTGGGATCTTTGGGTCAAAGTCACCAGAGATAGCCCTCTTATGAGGTAGAGGGCACAGCCTGAAGTTTGTCTGAACTAGGTAACCAGCACTAGATGTTCCCTCACCTTCTTTTTTAATTGCATTTTAACTTAAGGACCTCAACAGCTTGTGAACATTTTGCTTCACACAAACAAAAGCTGTCCCCAAATATGACAACTGAGTTTTCACTACCATTTGTCAACCCACTGCCAAAGAAATCTTTTCTCTAGATCTACAGCCTAAAGTAGCTTGAAACACCACCAACTCAAGTCACTTCAATAATTCTCAGTAGTTACCATGATCTGACCTCATAAACCCTCATGAAAATGTGGGGTTTTGCCATGGAATCCATAGGCACACTTCTATCAAACCCTAATATCCTCAGGAATGATCCCCACAATTGTGGCTGGAGGGACAGGAATATGCCAGATCTCACAGCTCAGCCAAGGAGTAAGGAAGGTGCACATACAGGTTTTGGGCTCTCAAGGCTTAAAAAATTAAGGTGGGGATACCTGGATGCCCTAAGTAGGAGTCACTGCAAGGTGTCCTTAAAAAGGATTCAAACCATCAGCCATCCCCAAACTCACCACAGGCACAGGCAGCCCTGTGGAGCTGCAGGGGAGCATGCAGCTGCCAGCCAGTCTCTCCAGCAGCACCAACACAGCAGCTCCCAACAATGCATGCCAAGAGGCAGCATCCCACACACCACATACTGCTCCGTCATCACCACTGCAAACAGGGCAGGAGCAAGCAGAGGCAACCCACAACTAGAAGACACTGGGATATGTCACAGCTACTGTGCTCAAGCAGCACCTCTGTGCAACCATGAGGCTACTCTGCTCCTCAAAGTGGCACTAAACCAGATTTTGTGACCCAGACATCCAGCAGGGCAGCAGAAGGCAGAAGGGCTGCAGGCAGTAGAGGGAAGCCGCTTTCCCCTGCCTGCCATGTTAATCTGCTTTTGCTTTCTTCTCCTGGGAATGTTCCATGGAAAGAACGCTGCAAACCAAGTTTGAACACTGGGAGCTATTGATACCTGCTGCTAAGTGTGGTTTCTGAGGAAATCTGAAGAATTTTTCCAGTTTCCACTGGAATTTTTATGCCTATCACAGCCCATGGTCACAGCAAGCACAAGAGACCTGAACTGCTTCTGCTTTCTCTTCTCTTCCACCCAGATTTCATGCCATGGCATGGCTTTATTTTTTTTGCCTGCTGTGTTCTTACCTCAGAAAGAAGCTTCCCTCCTATTCAGGGCAGCCCTGGAAAGCCTTTGCCTTCTGAAGCTGACCACTTTCCATCGCACAGAAAACCAAACCCAAACACAGTCAGGCAGCCAAAGCCATTTATCAGGCTAAGTGGAAGCCATAAATTCGTGCTAACTGGAATCTGATGGAAACCAACTGGGATCCTCCTCCTCCTCCTCCAGGCTCAGGTCTGGCAGGAAAAGACCAATGTTTTATTGCCTTCTTTATGCCTGCCTTACAAGTCAGAGGAGCCAAGAAGGGACTGCTCCCTTTGAAGGGACAGTGATGGGGTTGCAGGGGAGGCTGGCTGACTCAGTCCAAGCTCAGCAGAGGGGCACACAGCCCCTCTCCCCCCCCCCCCCCCAAATTGGTATTAATCCTCCCTATTCCTAGCTAATTTATACCCTTAACAAACATCCTCTTTTCAATGCAGCCATTATTTAAATTAGCACATGGCAGATTATGTTAACAAGCTTAATTTGTCAAGTAAATCTAATCATAGTGCCTCCTTCAGGAGTGAACAGTGAGCAATGCTGGGGTTTTGTGCCATTCCAATACTGCCCAGACAGGTGGAAAAAACCCAAACAGGTTAAAAGTTGGCCCTGGGTGAGCTGACAGAGTTTACAACCATGACTACAACAGACAGCACAAAAGTGGAAGCAAGAAATTAAGCACGACCTAAAAAAGCTACTGAAACTTTACTTCTGGCCACTGCTTTAGGGCTGGGGATGGGGACACCGAAACAAAAACTTCCTTATTCCTGCTCCATGATCACACAGTAAAGGAAAAACCTAGGAACTGATATCCCATCCAAGAATTCCCCACCAAACCGACATAACTGATTCCTAAGCCCAGCATCCTTGCTCTGATCAGAAATCCAAGCCTCTGTAGCTGTCATGGGTACTTAAACCAAACCCAGAAATCTGGAAAAAATGAGTAATGCTTTTTGGAGAGAGGAAAACTCAGCCTGCAGAGGATTAAGGCTGGTCCAACAGCTTGACAATATTTTCCAGATCAATAGCAGCATTGTTTGATTACAGAGATCTGTTAAAATACAGCCATCTCTACCCCTCCAGCGATCTCAGTGATCTTCTCTTGAACTGCTCAACAGCCAAGGTGGGCATCAGGAGCACTTCTGCTTTGGAGCTGTGCCGATGCAGCTTTCACTGCAGTGGACTCGGCCACCTCCCTGCTACTTCAGGCTGGGAGAATTGGGGCTGTTCAGCCTGGAGAAGAGAAGGCTCCAGGGACACTTTACAGCAGCCTTCCAGAACCTGAAGTGGGCTATAGGAGAGCTGGGGAGGGACTTTTGATAAGGGCTCACAGTGATAGAACGTGGGGCATTGGCTTTGAGCTGGAAGAGGGGAGATTGAGACTCCAGACAGAAATTCTTTCCAGTGAGGGTGGTGAGACACTGTAACAGGCTGCCCAGGGAGGTTGTGGACACCCCCTCCCCAAAGCTGTTCAAGGCCAGGATGAACTTTGTCTAGTGGAAGGTGTCCCTGCCCATGGCAGAGCAGTTGGAACTGAAGATCCAAACCAAACCACTCTAGGCTTCAGAAAACTCAGTAATCTGCCTAGATCTGACACTTTTGCCTAAGTCCCTATAGAGCCATGCCCTGCAGCATGTGTTCATGGTGCAGACAAGCTCTGGAAGCTGAAATCCTCCCTTTTGCAGCTGAGATGATGTGTTTTGAGAGCTGTGTGCCAGGTCAGACACTGGGCTCCCAGTGCTCCCCACCACGTGCTCTGTGGAAGATCTCTAACCGTTAAGAAAGCACATGGTAAAGCTTATCAAAGCAGGGTTTGTCAGCAGAACTTGTGGGTTTGGGCTCCTCCCAGACAGGACAGCATTTCCAGTCAAATATATGAGCAATCAAATGCATGTGCTGGATCCCAAACTCCTTCCCTACAGCAGTCTCATTACGTTCCAGCTCACTTCCTGCACCTCCCTCCACCGGTGACTTCCCTCCTGCAGGCTGTGGGTTTTTGCCTGATAATGGCTTTTCCTTCTTTATCCTGGGCTCTTTTAACAGAAGCCTTTGTCCCTACCTCATGCCGAGTTTCCCTCTCCTCCAGTGCCTGGGACCGGCACATGGTGTAGGGGATCTGGTCCTTGCCTGGCCCCTTGGAGGAGATGACACCTCTCCACCTCATTGCCTAGCCACGTCCTGCTACCCAACAGCCAACAAAGGAAGTTTACTCTCCTGTCCATTTGTTTGCAGAATCAGAGAATCATTTTGGTTAGAAGAGACTTTTCAGATCATCGAGTCCAAACATTAACCCAGCACTGCCAGGCCACCACTAAACCATGTCCCTGTGGGTCACATCTATGTGGCTTTGAAACCCCTTGAGGGATGGGGACTCCACTACTGCCCTGGGCAAGCTGTTCCAGCTTCTGACAACCCATCTGGCGAAGAAATTGTTTCCTCGTGTCCAACCTAAACCTCCCCTGGTGCAACTTGAGGCCACTTCCCCTCATTCTATCACTTCTTGCACGTAAAAGACTGACCCCACCCCACCTGGCTCCAAGCTCCTTTTGGGGAGTTGTGAAGAGCAATGAGGTCTCCCCACAGCCTCTTCTTCTCCAGGCTAAACAATCCCAGCTCCCTCAGCTGCTCCTCAAAAGATTTTTGCTCACTAACCTTGTAACCTTGATTTAAAAACATCCAAAGTTCACATTCAATCCCCAGCCTCTCTTTCAAACACTTTAAAAAAAGCCCAAAACATTACAAATCTGAGTTGTTTTCCTCACTTTATCCAGCAAAGCCACTGGACCAGGATTTTAAGCAGGGCTTTCCAGCAGCATCCCAGTTTGTTGCCTTTGCACAGGTTTAGCACTGAACTAAAGGCTGCTCAGATTGCTATGCTAGAAGGAATGACTTTAAGCCATATCAAACATCCAGCTTCAGTAAACACTGTAACTAAATTAGCTTTTAAATGTGTTTGTGAGGATTTTTTTTGGTGGGAATATGCCCTTGTGGTCAAGAGGGCCAAAGGCATCCTGGGGTGCATAAAGAAAAGTGTAGCCAGCAGGGCTAGAGAGGTTCTTCTCCCGCTTTGTTCCGCCCTGGGGAGGCCACACTTGCAATACTGTGTCCAGTTTTGGGCTCCACGATTCAAGAGAGACAGAGACCTGCTGGGGAGAGTCCAGTGGAGAGACACGAGGATGACTGAGGGACTTGAGCATCTTCCCTGTGGAGAGAGCCTGAGAGCCCTGGGGCTGCTTAGTCTGGAGAAGACTGAGAGATCTGATCAACGTCTATAAATCTCTGAGGGGTGGGGGGCAAGTGGATGGAGCCAATCTCTTTTCAGTGATCAGCAGCAGTAAGACAAAAAACAATAGATACAGACTTGAATTCAGAAGATTCCACCTCAACATGAGGAGGAGAATCTTCTTTGGTGTGAGGGTGACAGAGCCCTGGAGCAGGCTGCCCAGAAAGGTTGTGCAGTCTCCTTCTCTGGAGCCTTTCCAAACCCACCTGGATGCATTCCTGTGTGCACTGCCCTGGGTGATGCTGCTTTTGGCAGGGAGGTTGGACTGGATGATCTCTGGAGGTCCCTTCCAGCTTCTAACATTCTGTGAGTGGCTGTGAAGGTGTGGGGGGGGAGGTTGGGGAGATGATTGTCGTTTTTCAAACATTTCTCTCTACAGGGCTGACCCTCTCCAGCTCCCTCTCTACAGGGCTGACCCTCTCCAGCTCCCTCTCTACAGGGCTGACCCTCTCCAGCTCCCTCTCTACAGGGCTGACCCTCTCCAGCTCCCTCTCTACAGGGCTGACCCTCTCCAGCTCCCTCTCTACAGGGCTGACCCTCTCCAGCTCCCTCTCTACAGGGCTGACCCTCTCCAGCTCCCTCTCTACAGGGCTGACCCTCTCCAGCTCCCTCTCTACAGGGCTGACCCTCTCCAGCTCCCTCTCTACAGGGCTGACCCTCTCCAGCTCCCTCTCTACAGGGCTGACCCTCTCCAGCTCCCTCTCTACAGGGCTGACCCTCTCCAGCTCCCTCTCTACAGGGCTGACCCTCTCCAGAGCTCACCCTCTCCAGCTGCCTCTGCCGGCCGTGCCCTGCGGCCGTCACAAAGAGGGAGTCTGGAGAGAAGGAAAGGAATTAAAAAAAACCCAACGACAAACAAAAAAAACCACCACCAACCCAAGCGGAGAGAAGCCAGCAGAGCCTTCGCGCCTGTCCCGGCATTCCAGCCCTGCTGCCGGCTCCACCAAGTCTGATGTAGTAGCGCTGCTGGGAGCGATTAGCTTGGGGAAGGCCCAGCAGGCCCACCCAGGCGCAGGCCTGCCAGAGGCTCCCCTCGCACCCCGCACGCAGCGCTCCGCAGGCCTGCGCCTGGGCCCAGGGCGGGAAGCCAAGGAGGCACCGGCGCCGCCGGGGGTCACCCCGAAGGCCTGCAGCAGTGCCTGAGAAAGGTTTCATTAATGGGATGCTTACTACGAGAGCTCAGCCCCCATCCAGATCTTCCTTTCATGCTGCCTGCTGCTCTGCCTTTCCGTGTCCTGCAGTCGCTCCTTCCTGTGTTGCTCCCTACAGCTCCCTGAAAGGAGGTTGCAGTGAGGTGGAGCTTGGTCTTTCCTCACTAGTATCGGGTGATAGAAGGAGAGGACACGGCCTGAAATAGTGCCAGGGGAGGATTAGGTTGGAGATGAGGAAAAATGTCCTTGATGCAAGAGTGGTCAGGGATTGGCACAGGCTGCCCAGGGAAGTGGTGAGGTCCCCATCCCTGGAGGTGTTCCAGAAACGTGTGGTCGTGGCACTCTGGGATGTGGTTTAATGACCATGGTGGTGTTGGGTTGATGGATGTACTTGGTGATCTTAGAGGGCTTTTCCAATCAAAACAGTTCTTTGTTTCTATATCCTTTTCTCCTTTCCACTATCGTGGTTCCAATGTCTTTTTACACCTTATTTCTCCTGTTTCCACCATCTCCACATCTCCATGCCTTCTCCAACAGCACAATGAAGCCCCAGCATCCCCAACAGCCTGAAGATCAGTATGGTCATCCCCAACCTTTACAAACCCACAGTACCTACACTAAGCTCAATCACCTGCCCAGGTGTGCCTGCTGCTTACTCAGAAACAAAGTGTGGAGCAGCCTCCTTGACCAGGCAGCTATTCCCCACACACTGTCACCTCTTCCCCAGCAAGCTGTGGGCATGCTTGTCTTGGCATCATGAGAAGGAAGGTGAGGAACACATCTTGACAGCTGCAGCTTCATGTTGCAATGGTGTTAAAAGGCAAGAGAGCAAGCAGCTGCTGCTGGGAACGCCTAACCCCTGAGTCAGGCTCCCAGCCCTGTGTAGGATGAGGCTCATGAGATGCCACTGCATGAAACACAAACACCATGTTTAACACTTCAACAACTAACATGGGTTCTGTGCCCCACCAGATCTCCTCTTGGAGGTAGAAATAATAGCAAGATGAAGAAGTGACATGGCTGGTGGCACGCAAAGGTTTCTAACAGCTGCCTGAATTTGGCGAGCTTGTTATCCAGAAGTGAATCATAGAATCAACCAGGTTGGAAGAGACCTCCAAGATCATCCAGTCCAACCTAGCACCCAGCCCTAGCCAGTCATCTAGACCATGGCACTAAGTGCCTCATCCACTCTTTTCTTGAACACCCTCAGGGACGGTGACTCCACCACCTCCCTGGGCAGCCCATTCCAATGCCAATCACTCTCTCTGCCAGGAACTTCCTCATCACATCCAGCCTGAACCTGCCCTGGCACAGATTGAGGCTGTGTCCCCTTGTTCTGGTGCTGGTTGTCTGGCAGAAGAAACCAACTCCCACCTGGCTACAGCCTCCCTTCAGGTAGTTGTAGGCAGCAATGAGGTCACTCCTGAGCCTCCTCTTCTGCAGGCTGCACACCCCCAGCTCCCTCAGCCTCTCCTCATAGGGTTTGTGTTCCAGGCCCCTCACCAGCTTTGCTGCCCTTCTCTGGACACCTTCCAGCACCTCAACATCTCTCTTGAATTGAGGAGCCC
The DNA here is from genome assembly GCA_013400475.1 of Tricholaema leucomelas. NCBI lineage: Eukaryota > Metazoa > Chordata > Aves > Piciformes > Lybiidae > Tricholaema lacrymosa > Tricholaema leucomelas. Next base: position 90,438 of record WAAF01008234.1, read on the forward strand.
AGAACTGGATGCAGTACTCAAGGTGTGTCCTGAGCAGTGCCGAGCACAGGGGCAGTCCTACTGGCCACACTGTTCCTAATACAGCCCAGGATGCCATTGGCTCTCTTGGCCACCTGGGCACACTGCTGGCTCATCTTCAGCCTACTATCTACCAGTACCCCCAGGACCCTTTCTTCCTGGCTGCTCTCCAGCCACTCTGTCCCCAGCCTGTAGCGCTGCCTGTTGTGGATGGAGGAGCTCACCAAACCTGAAGATTAGTTCTGTGATGGGAGAGGCAGGGAGAATTAGAGGACAAAACAAGCAATGAAGCATCATTTAAGAGTCACTAGAGCTTCAAGATTCTGCACCTGGCTTCTATTAGGATTGCATCTGAATTTGAGTGCCTAAAGAAAAGTGTAACAAAGGGAAAGACTCATTTCCAAAGGTGCAGAGCTCCCTCCCACTCCTCTGTGCTTTTGCCACCTCTGGGGTACTGGATGCAGTTCAAGGAGGACCAGGCACAGTGAAGGAGGACCTGCAGTTTGATTACCTTCATCTTCTGTTGGAAGCAGAAGCTATTTGGAGATTTACAGTTCGGTGTCAACAGGAAGTTCATGTTTACAAGTTTCCAGGAAAAAAAAAAAGAGCAGCATTCCTGTCCTATGTGATAGATCAGAGGGGACACTCTCATGTGGGAGTGCTCAGATTGGTATGCTAGACAGGAACGGGCTTTAGCCATGTAAAACATCCAGACACAAAGATAAAGCTATGAAAGGGGGGGGGGAAGAGGGCCAGAAGGAAAACAGTAATTCAGCAATTTGGTGGAAAACACACAGCAAGACAGCATAGCCACGTCTGGAAAAATACTTCTGCAGCATCTGGGATTCACACTTCAAAGAAAGAGAAGAATTTGAAGAGCATAAAAACTCTATTCAGGCACTAACATGAATTTTTCTCCCTGGTCCAAATCTTTTGTCATTCCCATTATGCTATTCCTCCAAGGGTCAGCAGCCAAGCTCAGCCCATGGTCACACTGGGGTGGCTCCTTCCCTCCCAGTGAGCGCACACATGGGACCATAGCTGTGGCTGGTGGTGCTGCTGGATCCACTAGGATCCATCCCACACAGCAAGCTCAACTCCAGATCAAGACCCTCTCCTCTGCAGTGGTCTGAGTAAAGCTTCAGCCCACGACCAGAAATCAGAGGCAGCAGCTGCTCGCTTCAACCCCGGTGCAGGGCTGAGCCAGCTGCAGAACAGCTCTCTGGCACCAGTGCCAACCTCAGAGCCTTCCCAAAAGGGAAGCACAGAAAGCTGAGCTGCACCAAGGCGCTCCAGCACCTTGCACATCTCTGCAGATGACATTGGTGCAGCAGCTGCAACGCTGCAGATCCACACACAGATTTCACAGCAGCTTCCCCATGCAGAAAAGCTGCACTGTCCAACAGGAAAACTTCAAATGCTAAACCTCGAGCTGAGGACACCGTTTATTGCCTTCAGGAAGCAGGATGCCTGGATAAAACCAGCTCCAGCTTGTGAAACCTGGACGTAAGATCTGTTCCTTCCATATGGTTGTATTACCAAAAAAAACCAAACAAAAGATCCCAACCTTCCTTTAAAAATGACACAGGACAAGGAGACACCAGGACAGCCAAAGGTCGAGCAGCCAACCCTCTACCAGGATGCCAAAGAACCGCATTCACACCAGTAAATATTTATTTAGCTCATGTCCTACAGTTTAATAAATACAATCACAAAGCTTCAGGGTGGTTTCCCATCTCCTGAGCACATACTGCTCCCAGGGAAAGTTTCTCTCCTGACAAATGGACATTTTCCAAGAGGGGAATGACTCAATCAGAAAATTCCTGTGAAACAAACTCATTCCACAATAAAAGAGAGAGAGAGAGAGGAGATCAAGTCTCAAAGACAGCTGGCTTCTCCCTCAAGAGAGAGATGAAGAAAACCAGGGTGACAAAACACACAACTCATTCTCCCCTCAAAATAACCAGCAACAACTCTCATGGTTTAACCTGCAGAAGCTTGAGAGCAACCCAGCTAAGGATGAAGTCCACAGCTGCTGGAGGCATCAGCTTCCTCCGACACCACCATGTCTGTACTCAATGCTTTCAGCTCACCACCATGTCTGTACTCAATGCTTTCAGCTGCAGCTGCTGCCAGCACAGATTTAGGGTGACCAACCTCAACCAGAGGTGTACACTTATCACTCACCAGGCTTTTGAGCTTCTCCTGTTATCAACCCAGCAGCACTCACAATAAAATTCCACACAGAATCAGAGAGATGGAAAGGAGGGAGTCATGGACACATTGCTGTGTGACTTGCCCTGGTTGACCCTGCTTTGGCAGGGGGTTGGACTCAAACTCTGGAGGTCCCTTCCAATTCCTACCTTTCTGTGATTCTATGTGAAGTTTCCAATGCTTATTTTCCACCTTAAGCCCTGAGAGGGAAATATACCATTACTGAGGAGCTGCCTGCACCAGATCTGAGTATTTTACACACAGGTGACACTATGCAAGAGGACAGCAGCCACCAGATCCCTTCTTTGTAAGAGAAAGAGGGACCTGCTCCTGCTCTGTGCTCCTCCTTGAAAGCTCCCTGCGGCAAGAGAGGGAACAGAGGGAGCTTTATGCACACCCAACACCTCCTGCCCCTGCCTGCTCCCACCAACTTGGTAAGCAAGGTGCTGGAAAACACCTGAGATAGCAGGAAGAGGAGATATTCCAACAGGGTAAGAAAAGCAGTTGGTGAGAGCATCACACCAAGTAAGTCAGAGGTGTTCCACCCCACACATAGGACAGACAACTTCAGACAACTGCCAGAAGCAAGGAGTCAAAGGTCCATGTGTCGAAGCCAATTAACATAAGCATGAGACAAAGAGGAAGAGGCCAAAAATTACCTTCAGTCTAAACCTCTGCAATATTGAACCTGAAACTTCAACAGCTGTCAAAGCCTTCATTTTCTTCATCACCAGTTAATAAAAAGATCAGATCTCAGGGAAAAGAAGAAAGAAAGAAAGTTCTTAATTTAAACCATGATTTAAATCATAAAAACCTGGAGCAGGAGATGAAAAACAGCCATCCAGCAGCAAAGCTTCTCCAGAGGGGGCTTGGGTTTGCTGGCACAAGCAGTTAAAAGGCAGCATTCTGGGAAGAGCTCCTTGAGCTGTGGTGCTAGTGAGAACAAGAAGAGATCTGCCAGCCCCAGCATGCATTTCCTTCCTCTTCATCACATCACCCTGCTCAGAGCTGCCCCTGAGTTGAGGCCATGTTTACCCGCGGCAATTCTGCTCCAGGGTGTGCTTTGCCCAGGTGAAACAGGACCTTGTGAGGCTGCTCTTAACTCTTCCCAGCTGTGTTTTGCTGTCGGTGGGGACTATCTGCACCTGGCTCTGCAGATGGAGCAGCTGCAGTGAAAGGCCAACACCTGGCCTGCCACAGCCATGCCCTGCTTGCGGGAGGAGATCAGAGTTACAGCAGCTTCTGCCCTACTTATGGCCCGGTAGGTATTTGGGTTATAAATCACAGAGTGCAGGGGGTTGGAAGAGACCTTTGAAGATCACCCAGTCCAACCCCACTGCTAGACTGGGATCACCTAAAGAAAATCACCCAGGAACACATCCAGGTGGGTTTGGAATGTCTTCAGAGAAGAAAACTCCACACCCTATCTGGGCAACCTGCTCCAGGGCTCTGCAACCCTCAAAGCGAAATTCTTCCGTGTGTTTATGTGGAACCTCCTGGGTTGCACCAACACAACCAGGGCTGCTGGTGAGGTTTGTCTCTGATGAGGTAGAGTTGCCCAGTTCTGGCCTCTCTGGTTCAAGGAAAGAGACTTGCTGGAGAGAGTACAGCAAGAGGTTACACAAAGATGCTGAGGGAATCAGAACATCTCTGTGATGAGGAAAGACTAAGAGAATTGGGGCTTTTTAGTCTGGAAAAGAGCAGCCTGAGGGGGAATCCCATCAAAGCTGATCAATACTTCAAGGGTGGGTGTCAGGAGGATGGGATGAGGCCCAGTGACAGGAAAAACGGTAATGGGAACAAATTTGAATATGAGAAGTTCCATTTAAACTTGAGGAGGAACTTCTTGAATTTAGCCCTGGAGCAGGCTGCCCAGAGGGGTGATGGAGTCTCCATCTCTGGAGACATTCCAAAGCTGCCTGGATGTGTTCCTGTGTGACCTTCTTTAGGTGGTCTTGCTTTGGCAGGGGGGTTGGACTCAATGACTTCCAGAGGTCACTTTCAACCATTCTGTGATTCCATGATTTTTACAGCAGCCATTCCAAATAAGACCTCTCCACAGTCTGCACTAGTCCAAGAGTTCATTCTTCTTAGAGACCTTTTACATCCCAAGCAGCAGTGTAATACATCTCCTCTGATTAACAGAGCTGCTTCGGGATCTCTTGTCACCACTTTCCTGCAAGGCTCTGTTCAGTGATGACACCATTTCTGTCAGGGATACAGGAACATGCAGCTACAGCTGCAGAGACAGACAGTGCACTTCAAAAACCTAACCCAACCCACTTCCCAAAGGGCTCCAAACATCTGGATGCTACAGCACCAGGAGGATCAACTCTCTGGTTGCTGAGCAGTGATTTTTAGATGACTCAATCCTAATTCAGAGTCCTAAGGGGACTGAAAAAGAAAACAATCCACAAGAGTTAATAAAACTTTTGGAAGAAAGGTGATCATTTGAGGACAAAAATTAGATCCTGCAAAGCCAGACTGATAGGAATTAGTTCAAGAAAGCCTGTGAGGTCAGTTTGGATCGGCTGTAGAAGACCTTTGCATACACTCAAAGGTTCTCCTTCCTGCTTGTTTCAGCATATGGCAAGCTGCCAGTTCACCCCAAGGTCCACACCAGCAACAGTGGCTGCTCACCACCAGCAGTCTCAGAGGGACATCTGAACGGTAAGAAGTGCTGCAGGTGCAGCCCACTACAATCCTTCCATGTGTTCACGGCTCCAGTCCAATCAAACAGGCATTTGTTAAAGCTCCTCTTGGGCCCTGTTTTCTGAGCACCTGCATCTCTGTGTCTCCTGGGTTCTCAACCTCCCCCCCTTGACTCAGTCATTTCACAGTACAGCTCTGCAGGCAGGAGAAGATCACTGTGAAATGGAGCGTGGCTGTCCTCTTGACCCATGCGGAACAGCTAATCCCTGAGGGGTAATCCTGCTTTAATGGGGAAACAAAAGGAGCTTTGATAAAGCATCTAAATTTCATAAAAGCCCTACTAAAGCATTCCTTCATGGGACTGGATGAGGGACCTCTTCCATGAACCATGGATGTGCCTGTCTCAAGCTGTGTAATGGAACAGGAGGCAGGAGAGCAGATCCCCCGTGCTTGTTTGCAAGACACCATTGAATCTTTAACAAGGCTGGAGGCAAATTTCTCAGGGCTACCCAAACTGCCTCATGCTCTGCTTGCTGGAAGAGCAGGAAGACACAACCTCCACCTCATCCAACTCCAGATCATGGCATTTCTCTTGCATGACAAAAATGGGAGTCACCATGACACGGCTGACCTGGCCCCAAGGAAGGGCACCGAAACCACCACTTGACCAACAAACAGCCAAACCTGGGCTGCATTTGAGGTGGTGACCTCAAAGCTGAACTTTCAAGGCCCTGAAAAATTGAGAATCAACGCTAGGATCTGAATTAAAAAGCTAATTAAAATCCTAGGATGGTTTGGGTTGGAAGGGACCTATTAAGGTGTTCTAGTCCAACCTCCCTGCAGTTGACATCTGCAACTAGAGCAGGTTGCTCAGAGCCCCAGAACCTGACCTGGAATGGTTCCAGGGACAGGGCACCTACCACCTCTCTGGGCTATCTGGGCCAGAGTCTCACCACCCTCAGCAGAAATGTTTCTTCCTTCTCTCTACTCTGAATCTCCCTCTTTTAGTTTCAAACCTTGTTTCAAACCCTTGTCCTGTCACAACAGGCCTTGATCAAAACTCTGTCTCCAGCTTTCTTCTCAGCCCCTTTAAGCACTGAATGGTCACCAGAAGGTCTTCCTGGAGCCTTCTCCTCTCCAGACTGAACAACCTAAACTCTCCCAGTCTGGCCTCACAGCAGAGGACTTCCATCCCTCACAGCATTGCTGTGGCCTCCTCTGGCCCTGCTCCAACAGGTCCCTGTCTGTGCTGAGGACTCCAGAGCTGGCCCCGACACTGCAGGTGGGGTCTCAGCAGAGCGCAACAGAGGGGCAGAATCCCTTCCCTGCCCCTGCCGCCCACACTGCTGGGCGTCAGGCCAGGACACAGCTGGCTCTGGGCTGCAAGCACACAGTGCCAGCTCATCTCCAGCTTTTCACCCCCCAGCACCCTGAAATCCTTCTCCACAGGGCTGCTCTGCAGCCCCATCAGCCTGGACTGACACTGGAGGTTGCCTCAACCCAAGTGCAGGACCTTGACTTGACCATGTTGAATCTCATGAGGTTCACACAGGCCCACTTTTCAAGTTTGTCCAAGTGCCTCTGAATGGATCCCATCCCTCAGTGTGCCAACTGCACCACTCAGCTTGGTGCCATCTGCAAACTTGTTGAGGGTTCACTTGGTTCCACCATGTCATTGATGAAAACATTGAACAGCACTGGTCCTAGCCAGGACCCCTGAGAGCCACCACTTGTCACCAACTCCATCTGGACATTGAGCCCTTGACCACTACTCTCTGGACCCAACCACTCAACCAACTCATCACCCAACGCAGAGCCAACCCAATCCAAATCACTCCAGCAGGACGCTGTGGGGATCTCCCCTAAAACCTCAGGTGTAAAAACCTACTTTGTGCTCATTGCAGAGAAATCCTCAGACACTTGTTTGCTGCCCTCACAAGACCTTGCTGTGGCACCAGAGAAGAACCCAATGAATTGACATTTCAACACTTGCTTTTACCCACAAGTATAAACACCCCACTGCTGAGAAAAACCAGGGCTGCTCTGACCCGACACAAGCAGCCGTGGCAGGGGATCAGCCCTGTGCTCTAGCAGTGGCTGGAATTACCAGAGCTCTGCCAACAGCTTTGTGAGATGGAAACTCACACTCCAGCTGCCAGAACCTGTTTGTCAAGGTATAAACTATTTGGATGCCCCAAATATTTTGCTCCTGTGTTATAAAACAGGTGTGAGGAGGAGCATCTCCAGGCACGGAGCTGCTGCTCGGGGCAGAGCAGCCATTTGGACAGTGCTGGTGGTGATACATCACAGAATCACAGAAACATGCAGGCTGCAAAAGACCCTCGGGATCACCAAGTCCAACAGATAACCTTACCCTACCAGCTTCATCCCTAAACCACATCCCCACATCCAAACGACTTTTAAACACATCCAGGCTTGGTGACTTAACCATCTCCCTGCACAGCACATTCCAATGCCTGGCATCTAAGGTCCTGGCAGATCTGTCAGAGAATCACAGAATGCCTTGGGTTGGAAGACTGGAGATTAGGAAGAAATTCTTCAGAGTGAGGGTGAGGAGACACTGGCACAGGTTGCCCAGGGATGCCATCTCCCTGGAGGTGTTCAAGGTCAGGCTGGATGAGGCCTTGAGCAACCCTGCCTAGCAGGAGGTGTCCTTGCCCATGGCAGGGGGTTTGGAACTGAATGATCTTTAAGGTCCCTTCCAACCCAAATCATTCACTGATTCTATGGGGGAGGACCTCTCCAGCAGCTGTTCCTAACATAGCTCACTCATAGGTCAGTGAACAGAGCAAGTATTCCCCCAAATAATATCAGGCTTTCATCAAATGAGGCTTTCAGAGCCTTGGATAGTGGCTGGGTCACATCTGCACAGAGTTCACCTAAAGCAGGATCAGCTCTGTGTGGTACTGTGTCCAGTTCTGGGGGGCCCCTCAGTTTAACAAAGATGTTGAGGTACTTGAATGTATCCAGAGAAGGGCAGCAAGGCTGGTGAAGGGCCTGGAGCACAGCCCTGTGAGGAGAGGCTGAGGGAGCTGGGGGTGTGCAGCCTGCAGAAGAGGAGGCTCAGGGCAGAGCTCACTGCTGTCTACAACTACCTGAAGGGAGAGTGTAGCCAGATGGGGTTGGGTTCTTCTCCTAGGCAACCAGTGACAGAACGAGAGGACACAGGATCACAGGATCACAGGCTCAAGCTGTGCCAGGGCAGGTTCAAGCTGGATGTTAGGAAGAGGTTCTTCACAGCGAGAGTGATTGGCATTGGAATGGGCTGCCCGGGGGAGGTGGTGGAGTCACTGTCCCTGGAGGTGTTTAAAAGGAGATTGGATGAGGCACTTAGTGCCACGGGTTAGTTAATTAGCAAGTCTTAGGTGATAGGTGGGACCCAGTGATCTCTAAGGTCTTGTCCAAACTGGTTAATTCTGTGATTCTGTGCTTGCCAAGTTCTCCAGGGCTTCCTGGGCAACATTCCAGTGAAGAAGCAGTGTCAGGACTGCAGTAAACATGCAGTGCTCATGAGAACTGAGGTATCCTTATCACCGAGGGTATCCTCAGGGAAAGCAGAGATGTCATGCCAACCAAACTACTGTGATGCCATCTGTGAGACTGGACCTGGACAGGCTGCAGAGGTGGGCCCAGGCCAACCTCATGACATTTAACAAGGCCAAGTGTAAGGTCCTGCACCTGGGTCGGCACAACCCCAGGCAGTTCTGTGTGCAGTTCTGGAGCCCCCAACACAAGAAGGACATGGAANAGATTTAGAGTGGATGTTAGGAGGAAGTTCTTTCCAGTGAGGGTGGTGAGACACTGGCACAGGTTGCCCAGGGAGGTGTTTAAGGCCAGGCTGGATGAGGCCTTGAGCAACCTGCTCTAGTGGGAGGTGTCCCTGCCTATGGCAGGGGGTTGGAGCTGGATGATCCTTGAGGTCCCTTCCAACCTAAACCATTCTATGATTCTTTGACTTTTGCATCAAGCAGACCTTGATGTCTCACCATCAGAAAAAAAATCATTACTGCTGACACAGGGTCAAGGAAAACAGGAGATGTGGTATACAACATTCAAGAGCTGAGTCCCCATATGTATTCTACCATAAAAATAACCAAAATTTCATTCCCTTAACCATATATCAGACTTAGCTTTCTTAATTAGAGGTACAGGGCTCAAGGGAGAGTGCTGTGATTATTAAATGGGCAATAAAAGCTGATGAACACAGCAGCTGCAAGGACTCAAGACTTAACTTTTATTTAAAACTGGCAACAGGCAAAGCAAGAAAAAATCTAAAACTCATCAGCCCAACAGTTTGTGTGCTCTGATTGTCATTTACTTGCTCACAGGCACAGAGAGGTTTTACTTCTCCTCTGGCTGAGATCAATACACATTGGGTGATTCTGTGCTCCACAACCTCCCTGGGCAACCTGTGCCAGTGTCTCACCACCCTCACTCTAAAAAATTCCTTCTCCATCTCCAGTCTAAAGATGCCTTCTTCCAGCTCAAAGACATTGTCCTCTGTCTTGTAACCACAAGCCCTTGTCAAAAGTATCTCCCCAGCTCTCCTGTAGCCCTTTCAGTTACTAGGAAGGCTGCTCTAAGGTCTCTCTGGAGCCTCCTCCAGGCTGAACCCCAACTCTCTCAGCCTGTCCCATAGTGGAGGTTCTCCAGCCCTCTGATCATCTTCATGGCTTCCTCTGGACCTGCTCCAGCAGCTCTATGTCCTTCTTGTGCAGGGTTCCCAGAGCTGGAGGCAGTGCTGCAGGTGTGGTCTCAGCAGAGCAGAGGAGCAGAATCCCCTTCCTGTGCTGCTGCATTCCCTGCTCTGGCTGCAGCCAGCACACAGCTGGCTCTGGGCTGCCAGTGACTGCTGCTGGCTCCTGGGCACTTTGGCATCAACTGACACTTCCAAGTCCCTCTCCTCAAGGTTGCTTTTGAGGCTCTCTTTGCCCAACCTGTAGCTGCCAAGAGGAAAAAGGATAGAGAAGTGCTTGTGGACAATTCTGGAGTTCCTCAGTGCACAATCAGTGCAAAGCCAAGTGGGTGCTGTTAGATTTGGGTGGCAGGGATGACAATGGTAAAATCAGAGCAGGTGCAGGTCACTTCTGCTGTTCTCTGTGCTAGGTCCTCATCACAAGCTTTCCAAAAGAGGGGCATCTGCTGCTGTCCAAGATTCTTCCTAGGAAGATTCCATCAGATTGACTTCTAGGTGCTGAGCATACCTGATACAGAGAACAGGCCACATCTTCGCTCAGAAAAGCAGCCTCTGGGGGAAACAAGGCACCCACCAGTGTATTTTGAAAAGTGAAGACTCATGTGAACTAGGAGCTGCAACCCAGAGGAGTCACTAAGCAGACTCAGAGAATCCACCAAACATTCAGTTTTGCATGATGCTCACTTGTAGGGTCCCTGTTATCCTGTCACATTTATGAGCTCTTGAACCAGCCTCTGCTTTTAAATTCTCATCCCCTTACCTGTGTACACCTTTAAAGCTGAGGTGTGGCTTGGCTGGAGAAATGGATGAAAATATGACAGCACAGAGCAGGTAAAGGATCTGTCTCTGTGCTTCTCCATCCTGCAGCCCTGAATGGTTTCACAGAATCACAAAATGCCAGATTGGAAGAGACCCCAAGGATCACCTGGTCCAACCTTTCCAGGTAACAGTCCAGTTGAAATGAGATGGTCCAACACCTTGGCAAGGTCCCTGTGATGCTCTCTCAGAGCTGCTAAAACAGGTGCCTTGTAGCTGCCACAAATTTGCTGTGTTCCTTTTGCCCTGGCATCCAGATTCCTGCTTTTCCTCTCCACCTGTAAGCAAATCTCCTGGCAAAAAAAAAAAGGAAAGTGGTCTTTGGAAGCAGACAAGGTAGTAAAAAGGACATCAAGTTTAACACAATTTCCACTGATAAAGGAGGAAGCAACCTGGATGCATCAGCGTGAACATGCACACAGCTGAGGCACAAGCCTGCCACAGTGCCTTGCCTCAAACAGGAGGTAGTTTAAGTGGTCTCAGGCTAAACTTGAAGATTTTGCAGAGATCTGTGAGGGTCTAGAAGTGGAACTGCATCTCTGGAAGAACATTCTGAAGATGACAAGAGTTTGTGAGCACACTGTGAAGCACGGCGTGGATCAGTAGTCACCACGGGAAGGTGATCCATTAGCATCTGTAGTGTGAAGAGGGAAGCCAAGAGCAGAAGGAAAGCAAAGTGCTAGAAAATTTCTGGCTAGAATTAGCTGCTTTAAATCTTTGCCTGAACAGGGGCTGCGTGCTGCAGAGCACTCAAAATGGGCATGAGGCTTCCATCCAACTCGGGTTTAATGGCAGAGGAGAGAGAGCCTCTGGGTGAGAAAAAGCCCAGTTGTTGACTCTGGTTTTGTCTGGCGATGGAGCACAGCATTCCTCCCTTTCTGCCTGCCAAAAGCGGTGCAAGGACGATCTACTTTAAGGTAATTAGAGGAGCTCATCCCAGAGATGGCTGCATTTCAAACGAAGCAGGAGATGCACAAGTGGGGAGCGGCTCCTTGATGGATGTTTAACCTGCATTCAGACCTCGGATGAAAAGCTCTCTCCAAAACGAACCAGTGCTGTTTGCTTCCAGTACCTGTCCAATTTGTCTCCTTTTCTCCACCCAGCCCTGCTAGCACCTCCAGGCCACGCTGGCAAGTCCAGGGTGGCAAGGGCCCAAGGCAGCAGCCCTGGGCAAGAGCTGCCTTCCTGCAAAGATGCTAGGCTTGATCCTAGCTCTTCTTTCTTGAACTGATCATACAATCACACAATCGCTTTGCTTGACAGACACCTTTAAAATCACCCACTCCAACCATTAACACTAACTCTCCACTAACCATTAACACAACTCTAACACGGTGCTTAACCATGGCCCTCAGCAGCTGGGGCTAAAAAAAGGCCCTCAGCTCTGCCTCCTTTAAACACCTTCACGGATGAGGATTCAACAACTTTGTCAGTCTTTGAGAACCCTTTCAGTGAAGAAGTTTCTTCTAATATTCCCCCAAAACCTTCCCTGGTGCAACTTGAAGCAATTTCCACTTGTTCTGTCACTTGTTACTTGGGAGAATAGACTTAAGTCCCACCTCACTCCAGCCTCTTTTCAGGGAGTTGTAGAGATCCAGAAAGTCTCCCCTCAGGCTCCTTTTCTCCAGGCTGACAACTGCAGTTCCCTGAGCCGCTCCTCCCCAGTCTTGTTCTCCAGACCCTTCCCCAGCTTTGCTGCCCCTCTCTGGCCGCACTCCAGCCCCTCAATGTCCTTCCTGGAGTGAGTAGCCCAGAACTGACCCCAGTACTCAAGGTGTGGCCTCACCAGTGCCAAATATAGGGGGGCAATCACTGCCCTGGTCCTGCTGATTGCACTGCTCAGATGTCTCTGACTCTCTGGAAAAAAATGGCTAACATTGGCCATGCCAACCCTGCACCCTCCTCAGTACACAGCTTGGGTTTTGCAGTAGGTCTGAAAGTGTTCAGTGTTCTGATTATTGGTAAAACAGCCACAATTATCCAAATAAAACTATTACTATATTGGGCCTGAAATCATAAATAGATCTAAATGGATTTTATTATATCCCAGGAAGCAAGAGCTAGGCAAGGAGAAGTATTGCTGAAGTGCATTGCTACTACCTATCAATTTCTCCTAACCACTCAGCACTTAAGAAATACCCAAAGAAACACACTGCTCCCCCAGCACAACCATTTCAAACTCCCCTCTGTGCTCTTCCCTTTTAGCCAACTCGCCTGGTACAGTTCAGCAGCTGAAAATTAAAGGGTCACAATATTGAGCCTTCAGGTATCAAGCTGACAATGGAAGCAGCAGCTGACACAGAAAGGTGCCGCTGAGCGCAGCGGCAATAATTCTGTCGCCTCGGAGCTGGAAGCAGCTCCCCAACACCAACTTTGTTATTTAACTCAGTGAGAAATGAAAGAAAATGCCACAGCCATGGATTTATTCCTTACACAGCCTCTTTCAAGTCAAACTCCAAAACTGGAGCCGTGCTAGCAGCGAGTCCTTTAACTCAGGCTGCAGCATCCTCTTTAATTCCAACACCTCCTCCCTCCAAGTGCTGGTGAATGCAGCAGTGGTGACAGCCTAACTGAGGGCTGCTTGTCCCTCAAGCTCATGCAAGTCCTTCTGCTGGAGCCCAACCTCCAGAATCACCACAGAGTCATAGAATGGCTTAGGTTGAAAAGGACCGAAGATCATCTATTCCAACCTCCATGCCAAGGGCAGAGGGATACCTCTAAACAGACCAGGTTGCTCAAGACATCATCCAACCTGGTCTCGAGCACCTCTAGAGGAAGGGTGTCCACAACCTGCCTGGGCAACCTGTTCCAGAGTCTCACCACTCTCATACTGAAGAGCTTCTTCCCAAGATCCAGTCTAACCCTACTCTCCTTCAGCTTCAAACCACTCCCACTTGTCCTACCTTAGACACCCTCATGGAATGTCCCTCTCCAGCCTTCCGGTAAGGTCCCTTCAGGTACCAGAAGGCAGCTCTAAGGTCCTGCCAGAGTCCTCTCCAGGCTGAGCAGAAACCTTCACAGGAGCCAAACACAATTACAGGCCTGGGATCCATCTGCGAGCAATGACAGATCTGAGATGCCCAACAGCCACCAACCTCACAGAGAAGGGCAGGAACAAAAAGGGCTTCTGTAGGGCCATGGGGAGCCAGCCAGATTATGTCTGCTTCCCGTCCACTCTTTCTCACATCATCCAGGAAAAGCCATCTTGCCACCCCTGGGGACTCCCCACCTGGCCCCGCTCCTCTGTGACAGCCCAGGCCTGCTGTTATCTCCCAAACAGATGCATTTATTCTCTGGAGAGCCTCCCACGTCTTATCTAGCTGGCAGTTTCCAAACGTCGATCGCCAAGTCCAGCTAAAACCACTTTAAGCTCTTTTAGGCAACCACTCCTGGAAGCGTTTTGGCCAGGGAGCAAGGGAGGCAGAAGGACAGCCCCACAGCAGGGTCCTGCTGGGCAGGGTAGGGATGGAAAGTACCTCGGTGCTGCTGTAAACAGGCCCTGGCAAGGGGATGGATGTACAGTTCACAAAGATCTCTTGCTTGAAGCAAATTTGCCTCTCAACACATGGCCAAACTCTCACGCAATAAATTAACTATTTGGCAGCCACCGAACGAGCACTGGAGCCAAACCAATTAGGGTTTAATGTGATCCCAATTTCCTAGTTTTGAGATGGGGGTCGGGGAAGAGGGGCGGGGGGGCTGCGGTGGTGTGAAGGGGTGGGGGGGAAGAAGAGGGAGAGCAAAGTAAATCCCCCTCCCAGTTTATAAATCCATGCCAATCATCCCAACTAAACCTGCTACCCACAGCTCCGAAGCTGCCTTTGCAGGCAGGCGCTGCGAGGGCCGCGGTGGGAAAAGGCACACCGGGTGCAGGCAGCCTTGACTCCCGACCATGTGTTTTCCATACTGGAGAAATTCAATCATTTAAAAAATATTTACCAAGCTTTGTCTTTAATTAGAAAAACATGACGAGGGATAAGACGAGTTATTGTTTCTAAGCTCCAAATGTCAGCGATCTTAATGATGTTCAGAAGATAAAGCCACCCTCTATTACTGACCCACGGATACCGCTGCCAGGCCTCCAAATGTTTCGAGGTTTGGGGGGTAAGAGGGAGTTGATCTCCCCTCCAAAGTTCAGCACTTTGCAGTCGTAACTCATCAAGTGACTTCTTGGCCCCTACTAAAGCTAATCAGGGAGGAGGAAGAGGAGGAGGGAAGGCTCCTGCCTGCAATGCTGCTAGACAGGGTGTTTTAATGCAAAAGAGCCTGCACGGCGGGGGAGGAACATGGGAGCCATTTGACTTCTTTTGTGTTTTAACATCCTGAGTACACACCTCCCATGCACAGGCAATTATCTGCCAGCACCGAAGATAAGCAAATGAATCTCATCTGCACCTGGAAATGCCCCGGGCTGAGGCACCTCCATCCTTTCAGAAAGTGTTAAATTGAGTTTCTCCTTAACCAAGACCCATTGAAATGTTTGTCCCCAAGAGCGCAGAGCCGCAAAATGTTACATCCCACAATACTCAGTAAGAAAAGAAAGCTGACCCTGCTCCAAGAGACAACCGCCAAGTGTCTGCCAGCACAGGACCACGTGTGACCAAACAGATGGACCCCACAACGCAGCCCTTCTTCTACCTCCAGCTGCTCAAGCAGCTCCAGTCAGATGCAAAGAGGCTCTGCAGGCAGCAGGCACCACAACTGTAGTGTAAAGCAAATAACCTGCTGGCCAGCAGGCACAAAGGGCAGCCAGGATGTTAGGAGTTACTAGGCCAAGCATTCCTGAGCTCACCACTCCTGATAAGAGTCTCAGCTGGCCAGGCAGGCCTCAGGGAGGGTCTCTGGTTCTGCTCCCCAGCACTGCTAAGCTGCTGACACCAGCACAGTCTCACCAGTGCCTGCTGCTGCTCTACCCAACCATCCCTAGCCAGACCAGCCTACTCCCCATGTGGAATCACAGAATCATTAAGGTTGGAAAAGACCTTTAAGATCGTTGAGTCCAACCATCAACCCAGCTACCATGACCACTAAACTATATCCCGAAGCACCACATCTACAGCTTGAACACCACCAGGGACAGTGACTCCACCACTTTCCTGAGTAGCCTGTTCCAATCCCTGAACTCTACTGCAGCAAGGAATTTTTTCTAATATCCAACTTACACCTCCCCTGGCACAACTTAAACCCATTTTCTCTGGTTAGCTGGGAGAAGAGACCAATCCCAGCCTCAGTCCAACCTCCTCAGCCTTCTCCAGAGCAAACCACCCCAGCTCCCTCAGCTGCTTCTTGCATGCCGTGCCCTCCAAACCCCTCACCAGCATCACTGCTCTTCTCTGGACACTCTCCAGCACCTTAATGTCTTTCTCATGCTGTAGTGCCCAGAACTGAACCAACCATGTACAGCCTCCCAGTTTTCTTTCCTCTAGGCTTCCATACCCTCCCTCTCCTCCTCCTGTTGCCTCCTGTCAGAAACATCCTGATAAAATGCCCACAAAAAGCCAGGTGGGAACATCCCAGGTGATGTATTCGGAGGAACCTGCTGCTACAGCAACTGGGTGTCCTAACAGGAAGTGACAGACCTATTCCCAAGAGATCATGAAGACTAAAATATCCAGATGTATTTAGTTGGGAGGAGAAGCTGGTATCGATGCTAACAAAGCATGTGCCTAGTGAGTCCACGTGGAGAAAAGCAGCAGTGATGTTACAGATACACAGAAAACAAAAGGCCACTGATACACTTTCCACCCAAAACTGTGGAAGGAAAAGACCTCTAAGACCATCAAGTCCAACCACCAACCCAACACCACCATGCTCACTAAATCACGCCCCAAAGTGTCATGTCTACGTATTACTGAACACCTCCAGGGATAGGGATTCAACCACCTCCCTGAGCAGCCTGTTCCAGTGCCTGTTCACTCTTCCAGTAAAGAATTTTTTTCCTGCTATACAGCTCACCAAAGTTACCTTTAGCACTTCACTAGCAGATGTTGAGTCACGGACACCCTAACACTAGCAAACCTGATACTTTAGTTGCAACTGAGTTGTACAAAGAATCACCGGTGCCTGTCACCCTCTGTGTCCAGGGGCTTACAGCCTTGAAGTACCTGCAGGCACAAGGTCGGCCCAACTGCCTCCTGGCTCGGTGCCCTGAGCCGTGGTTTAATGTTGCCAAACCAAGTGGCTACACATACATGCACACCTTCCTGCCACCATTCAACACCTTGCTTCAACACCCAGCAGCACCTGCTAACATTCAACAGCTTGCCCAAGGTTGCAGAAAGAGTCACAGAGGAGAAAGGAGCTGGTCTCACACATAGCCCCTGAAGCTAGATTTTAAACACGAGATGAAAGTCTCCCTTAGCTTCAGTTCTTTTAAAGCAGGATTTCAAACGCCTGTCTCCTCCCAGTGCTCAGTCTAAAACAAACCTGGAAGCTGATCAGCCTCTGCAAACACCATCAAGCTGCATCATGAGCAGACACACTGGGTGGGATGTGTTTCATCTAATTTCTCTTTGCCAAAGCCTAAGCCAGCTATCCTGGAATCCCTTTGCAGTTCATGAAAAAGCCCAGGCACCTCCAGCACGTAATCCGTCTCATTCAGACAGAGGTGTTCAAGCCTGGTGAGATGAATCACCCTCAGAAGTGTCTGCCGCAACTGCGAAGGGAGCTTGGAGAAAGATCAGGCACAGAGGGCTGACTTTCGGACAGCAAGGTCAACAAAGATGATCTCACCCGGGCTCCTTCTGTGGGGCTTTTTCTTCAAGGCACACAAACTGAAGAACCCTCCCTGGCAACGAGATTAGGAGCCTGTCAACCAGGTACCAGAGTTCTGCAAGCCCACGCGGATGCTAACACAGCTTGCCCACCACTGCGCCCTCCTCCTGTCGCAGCCACCTGGGCCACCGGCTGTTTCAAGTCCACATGCTTTGACAGACTAATATTTGTGTCTGCCTGAAGGCATAACAACCTCACTCCAAACATCTCCCCACATTTTGCAAGAAGCAGCAGGATAAAGCATTCATCCAGCCTCTCCAACTCCCCTCACTCGCTAATTCCTTCCCCATAGCAGGAATGCAGCTTTCAGGGTGGTTTCCACATTAGTGGCAGCATCTATCTCTACATTGCTTCCCTATGAGCAATCACCCAAACGTAAAATTCCCTCATTTCCTCTCAGCTTTGGGATGTGCTTTTAACTGCTTTTCTCCCTTCACTGAACTATGACTTATCAACAGCCACCTCGGGGTATGATTCACCCCTGTGTAAGTCGCAGAATGGTAGGGGTTGGAAGGTACCTCAAAAGATCATCCAGTCCAACTCCTCGGCCCGAGAAGGGTCCCTAGAGCAGGTCACACACGAACACACCCAGGGCAGGTTTTGAATGTCTCCAGAGCAGATTCCACAACCTCTCTGGGCCGTACCTACTGTCAGCCTGGATATCCCCTACCCACCGAGACCATGGCTCCATCCAGCATCTCCCTCTCCTCAGCCCTGGATTGTTCACGGCCCGTTCCCAACTGTGGATAAAGAAATGCTGCGCACACAGGCACGGCTGACAGAAATAATCAAGAGGTCAATATGGCGAGAGACGTGGACTAACCATCTACCATGCTCCTGAGCAGCAGCAACGTGCCTCCTGCTCAGCTCATTGCTTTCAGAAAGTGCAACTCTTCAGGAAACAAACCTCCTGTTTTGAGAAATTAAGGAAAACGAATCTCCAGTTATTCACCTTCCCCAGCCCCAAAGAGCAGAGGATGCCGCACAGGCTTCACATACACACACACACACACACACACACACCTGGTCTGTGCCCATTAAGGGGCAACCCCCTTGGCCTGCTCCCGGACAAGCATTGGGGTGACTGGGGGGTTGGGGGGGTGGGGGGCTGCAGACATCAACCCTGCCCTGGATTGTGTCACAAAACCTCATCCAGCCTGGAAACTAAAAGTGAAGCCAGCAGGGCATCCCGCGGGGCTGCTGCTGGGCTGGCGTCCAGGTAAGCAGTCACATAATTGTTTCAGTTGGAAAAGACCTTTAGGATCGTCAAGTCCAACAGTCAACCCAACACCACCACGGCCATTAAAACACGTCCCAGAGTGCCACGGCCACACGTTTCTTGAACACCCCCAGAGGCAGTGCCTCCACCGCCTCCCTGAGCAACCTATTCCAGGTGGTCCCGAGGGCTGCAGCCGGCTGAGCTGCCCGGCACTGAGGGCACCAGAAGGCAGGCTGAGGAACAGAGCCCGGCCAGAAGCGCCTAGCGGACATGTTATACCCACACGTGTGCTGCCGGCAGAACCGAGCAGGGCGCAGCACCCTTCCCTGCACCCCGGGCCGGGCAGGGCAGGCCCGTGGGGAGTTGAGCCTAGCGGCATGGCCGGCACAAGCGCTGCCCCCCGCTCTCCGCCTCCGACCGCGCTGCCCCCCGCCGCCCAGCCAGGCCAGGCCGAGCCGGCCCCGCCGTCGCCACCCGGCCCCGGCTCCGCTTAGGCCCTTCGCCCCCGTCCGAGCGGCGCCGAGCGGGCCGGCGCCTCCCCCCCCCGCGCCGCGGCTCTTACACTGGCAGCCGCTCGGGATCCCCACCATCGCCCGGCTCCTCGGCGCCTCCTCCCGCTCCCCGCCGCGGCCCCAGCGGCCTGGCCTGCCCGGCCCTTCGCCGTGACGCTGCCGGGGGCGCGGCCTACGCGGCCCGCCCCGGCAAGGCCGCTGGAGGCCTGTCCTGCTGCCAGGCGGCTGTGAGCGGCCGCAGGGTTTGGGCAGAGGCGACGCTTTGCATAGGAATTTGAATTACGGGTTTTAGCCGAGTTGCGGTTTATGGCCTCTCCGCCTTGCTCCCTGTGCACTGAAGCCTCCCCGCTAACTAGCAGGTGTTCTAGTCCAGAGGCCCCGGGGCTGGGCTGCGGCCCTTGCGGGGGTGCTGGGGTGTTACAGTACGTGAGCCCCAGCACTGGAGCCTCAGCTATTGCAACCAAAGGGTCTGAACTGCCTCCGGCCGCTTCCCACAGCCCAACAGCAGCCCCATGCCTCGAGGGGGTGGTTTCGGTGAGATGGTCTGGAGGGTCATCAGATCTTGGAGATTGGGTGGTTGGAAAAGGCGCTTAAGAAGGTCAAGAATTAACCCAGCACTGCCAAGTCGCCACTAAACTGTATCCCTCAGCACCACATCTACGCAGCTTTTAAGCCCCTCCAGCGATGGGGGCTCCACCGCTGCCCTGGACAGCCTGTTCCAGGCCTTGGCAACCCTTTTCGGGAAGGAAACTCTTCCTTGTGTCCAACCTAAACCTCTCCTGGTGCAACTTGAGGCCATTTTTACTTCTGCCATCACAGGCTCACAGGATATTAGGGGTTGGAAGGGACTCAAGGAGATCATCGAGTCCAACCCCCCTGCCAGAGCAGGACAATCCTATCTAACACAGATCACAGAGGAACACATCCAGACAGACCTGGAAAGGCTCCAGAGAAGGAGACTTGTTACCTGGGAGGTAACACTTGTCACCTAGGAGAAGACCAACTCCCACCTCACTCCAACCTGCTTCCAGGGACTTACAGAGGACCAGAAGGTCTCCCCTCAGCCTCCTGTTCTCCAGGCTGAACCACTCCAGGTCCCTCAGCTGCTCCTCACCAGACCTATTCTCCAGGTCTTTCACTAGCTTCATTACCCTTCTTTGGACATGCTCCAGCCCCTCAGTGTCCTCCTTGGAGTGTATGGCCCTAGCCTGAACTGAGTATTCAAGTTGTGGCCTCACCAGGGCTGCCTACAGGGGGAAATGTTTCAATGATGTTTCAAAAGATGTTTCAAGACCTGCAGGACAAGGATGTATCAAGACCTGAAGAACTGTGGAGTGATTTGGGTTGAAAAGGACCTTTGGAGATCGTCCTGTCCACCTTCAGGGACACCTTGTACCAGACGGCGTTGTTCAATGCCTCATCCAACCATGAACAACTTCACTGGGCAATCAGTGTCTGACCAGGCTTGATTTGAGTTAGCTGGCCAACCTCATGACATTTAACAAGGCCAAGTGTAAGGTCCTGCACCTGGATCGGTGCAATCCCAGGCACAGATACAGGCTGGGTGGGGAATGGCTGAGAGCAGCCTTGAGGAGAAGGACCTGGGGGTCTGGGCTGATGAAAAGCTCAACAGGAGCCTGCAGTGTGAGTGCAGCCCAGACAGCAACCCTGTGCTGGGCTGCAGCAAGAGCAGTGTGGGCAGCAGGGCAAGGGAGGGGATTCTGCCCCTTGGCTCTGCTCTCCTCAGACCCCACCTGGAGTACTGTGTGCAGTTCTGGAGCCCCCAACACAAGAAGGACATGGAACTGCTGGAGCCAGTCCAGAGGAGAGCCACGAAGATGCTCAGAGGGCTGCAGCAGCTCTGCTATGAGGACAGGCTGAGAGAGTTGGGGCTCTGCAGCCTGGAGAAGAGAAGGCTTCGAGGAGACCTTAGAGTGGCTTTCCAGTATCTGAAGGGAGCCTACAGGAAGGCTGGGGAGGGACTATTGACAAGGTCTGGTAATGTCAGGACGAGGGGGAATGGGTTTAAGCTGGCAGAGGGGAGATTTAGACTGGATGTTAGGAGGAAGTTCTTTACAGTGAGGGTGGTGAGACACTGGCACAGGTTGCCCAGGGAGGTTGTGGATGCTTCCTCCCTGGAGGCGTTTAAAGCCAGGCTGGATGAGGCCTTGAGCAGCCTGCTCTAGTGGGAGGTGTCCCTGCCTATGGCAGGGGGTTGGAGCTGGATGATCCTTGAGGTCCCTTCCAACCTAAACCATTCTATGATTCTATGATTCTATGAATAGGCATCTCTTGAGCCAGCTGTCCCATGATGGAGCACATCCAGATTTGTGCTAAGATGACAGGAGCATCCATCTATCCCCACTGCCCTTGATCTGCTTTGTGGCTTTGTCTCATCTCCTTGCAAGGGACCAGCACTTCCCTGGGCCATCCTGTCCTCTAGAGCCTGCATCCTCTGCATGGCTCTCATCTGCTGCGCTGTCTGCAGCTCGGCTCTGGTCTGTCACTGTGGACCTCTGAGAAGAGTCTGGCCCTATCTTCCTGACACCCACTCCTTAAATATTTGCCAGCATTGATGAGATCCTCCTCAGCCTCCTCCTCTCCAGGCTAACCAGCCTCAGCTCCCTCAGCCTCTCCTCACATAAGAGCTGTTCCACTCCCCACAGCATCTCAGTGGCCCTGCAGTGGACTCCCTCCAGTAGCTCTTTGTCTTTTTTGAGCTGGGGAGCCCAGAACTGGGCACAGTGCTGCAGATGAGGCCTCATCAGGGCAGAGTGGAGGAGGAAGAGAACTTTACTCAACTTGCTGGCCATACTCCTATTAATGCATCCCAGGATGCCAGTGGCCTTCATATATCACAGATCTGCAGAGTCACAGCTTGCACTGGGATGGAAGGCACTCTCCAAAGGTCATCTTGTCCAACCCCCCTGCAGTCATCAAGGACACCTACAACTAGATCAGACTGCCCAGGGCCACATAAAGTCTGATATTGAATGTCTTTAGGGACATTTCTGGGTGACCTGTTCCAGTATTTCATTACCTTCATAGTAAAGAACTTCCTCCTAATGTCCAACCTAAATCTCTCCTGCTCCAGTTTCAAACCATTGCCCCTCATCCTATCACTACAACTCCCTCTAAACAGTTCCTCCCCAGCCTTCCTGTAGGTCTCCTTCAGATACTGAAAGATCTCCTCAGAACCTTCTCTTTTCCAGGCTGAACAGCCCCCATTCTTCCAGTCTGTCTTCACAGGAGAGCTGCTTCAGCCTTCTGATCAGCTTTTTGTGGCCTTCTCTGGACCCAATCCCAAATGAGCACCCACAGCTTTGCAAGCAGCACTTTTAGGACTGATGTCCACATGGTACATCCATGGCCAGGAAAACACAACCCCCCCTTAAATACTCATAGCTGCACTGCACAAGCCAGGGGAGGCTCCCATCATCTTTAGCACATTTAGTGGCATGCCATACAAAGAGCCAAGTTGTGACTGACTTTCCAAGGTGTGCTTCTCTGTTTGGTGCATGGGGAGCAGTGCTGGCTGGCTTAGCAGGTACTTAGCATCTGCTCTGCTTGTTTGCCAACATCCCACCCCACAGTTTGTGTCTCTCTGAGCAAGCTGTGCTCTGAAGATGTTTTTTTTTTTCCAGTTCTCCTGGTTGACCTGCCCCATCCTTACCCCCACCCAAGCGCTGGTGGAAAGTATCCTTACCCTAACCCTTTACTCTAACCCTAACCCTTTACTGTAAGGGTCACAGAGCACTGGAACAAGCATCCCAGAGAAGTTGTGGAGTCTCCTTCTTTGGAGACTTTCAAGACCCATCTGGATGTGTTCCTGTGTGACCTGCACTAGATTGTGGTCCTGCTCTGGTAGGGGATATGGACTCGGTGATATCCAGAGGTCTCTTCCAACCCCTAACATCCTGTGATCCATCTGAGTCTAATCCTCTTTCACTTAGTGTGCTCCTTCCAGCTTTTGCTCCATTTCCTGCAAAGGTCCTACCAAAGGAAAGCTTCATTGCATGACCTTGATTCTCCCTCTGAATAAAGCCTATCCACCAAGACAAGATGATGAAGGTGGCTGCAGGTGGGAAGTTCAGTCTCTGGGAGCAGAACTTTGCAGCCTTGCCCCTGTTCTTTCAGAGTGTGGCTTTGCGTGAGCCTGGATGCAGCAGGGTTTGAAGCAAGGAGGCTCACCAGCAGGTCTGGAATGCTTCAGTATCTCTCCATCTCTGTCCCTGCAGCCAGTGAGGTTGCTGAGAGTAGCTAAGGGTCGGTCTCCTCTCTGCAGACACATGTTAAGAGGAGGCAGAGGGATGCTGAGCTGGAGGGCTCCCAGGTTGGGGAAAGTCTCAGCTGATGACCATAACCCACGACTAGAACAAGCTCTCTTAGGCAAAGATGTACAACCATTCATACTCCCACAGCTCATCTCCTTCAGCCTTGTCCTGCCTCTTCCCTTTGCTGTCCCTTCCCAGGTCCCACACCAGCTCAGTCCTCCCATTTTCTGGTGGCGAGGATTACCAGGTTTGACCGAAGAACAGAAAACACAAGAGGAAGGGGGAACAGCATTTGGAAATCTGTCATGTCATGGGTATGTGCAGCTCTCAAAATGCTGAAGGAAGAGTAATTGCTGTCCTAAAAGTGAGTGGGAAATGAGATGAAGAGGTTATCTCACAGGACAGGTCATGGCAGAGTAACCTGCCTGTTACCTTTGCTGGGAACTGCTTTTCGAAACAAGGCAAAGTGGAAAGTTTAGGACAGGCCTCATCAGCATGGGCAAGAGCTGAGCAGAAGGAAAGCAGAGCACATGGTGCCAGAGGGCAGGTCTGGAGCTTGGTGGAGTTTCCCAAAGTCAGTGCCAAGGTCTGGGCAGTGTTTCTCCTGGCAGGGTGTGAGTACAGGGAGGCAGGGCAGAGCTGCCAGGAGAGGCAGGCGTACTGCTGGGAGGAGGAGCAAGCAAGAACCTGGAGAAGAAGAGAGGTGGGATGAGACTTGTCCCCCAGGTGGGAGGCAGTGTACAGCAGATGTAGAGCCCAAGCAGGCAATAATTCTGTGGTAAAATTTGGGGACATTGTTTGTCACACAGGTTCCTTTCTTCAGACATCAATATTTGAACCTGAGAGCGTCCAGCCCAGCTTAGAGGCTGTAATCCTGTCCCTGAAGCCATCCCAGATCTTCCTCCTTTGTATATTCAGGCTGATGGGTGCCTGCTGCTGCCATAAAGATGGTGATTCTCTCTTGAATATGATATTTGTTTTCCAAAGGCCATCTGGCTGCATTTCTTTATTATTTGGGAGAGCAGTGACAGCATCAGTGCTGCACTACCCTCAACGTGTCCTGTGCTGAGAATGTAGAACACTGGAGGCACAGAAAAGAGCTGTGTGAGCATTCAGGAGCCAGTGTCATGAACCGGGGATGTGCCTCTGAGCATCCTTCTCCTCTGAGATAAAGAACCTCACCATTCAGGATCTCAGGAGCAGGTCATAGAATCACAGAATGGTTTAGGTTGGAAGGGACCTCAAGGATCATCCAGCTCCAACCCCCTGCCATAGGCAGGGACACCTCCCACTAGAGCAGGTTGCTCAAGGCCTCATCCAGCCTGGCCTTAAACACCTCCAGGGAGGGAGCAGTTACAACCTCCCTGGGCAACCTGTCCCAGTCTCTCCACCCTCACTGCAAAGAACCCTTTCCCAACATCTAGTTTGAATCTCCCCTCTGCCAATTTAATCCCATTCCCCTTCGTCCTGTCATTACAAGACTCTGTCAATAGTCCCTCCTCAGCCTTCCTGTAGCCCTCTTCAGGTACTGGGAGGCCACTCTAAGGTCTCCTCGAAGCCTTCTCCTCTCCAGGTTGCAGAGCCCCAACTCTCTCAGCCTGTCCTCATAGCAGAGCTACTGCAGCCCTCTGAGCATCCTTGTGGCCCTCCTATGGACTCACATTAACAGTTCCATGTCCTTCTTGTGCTGGGGGCTCCAGAACTGCACACAGTACTCCAGGTGTGGTCTGATGAGAGCAGAGTAAAGGGGCAGAATCCCTTCCCTTGCCCTGCTGCCCACACTGCTCTTGCTGCAGCCCAGGTCCTCTCCCATGTCATCTTCTCTTCCAAGCCCACTGGCTGGCCAAGCATCCACACAATTCTGCAGCTGGAAGTTTCAGCTCTGGTTTTCCTGCATGCTGCATGCAAACTGTGATGGCCCCGCAGGGCTGCTCTCTGCCAGGGTCCACAGACCTGTATGCAGGGAGAGAGCTCAGTGCCAGGCAGGACCAGGCTAGGGTGATACAGGGCTGCTCTCTGCCAGGGCCCACAGACCTCTCTGCAGGGAGAGCTCAGTGCCAGGCAGGACCAGGCTAGGGTGATACAGGGCTGCTCTCTGCCAGGGCCCACAGACCTCTCTGCAGGGAGAGCTCAGTGCCAGGCAGGACCAGGCTAGGGTGCTACAAGGCTGCTCTCTGCCAGGGTCCACAGACCTGTATGCAGGGAGAGAGCTCAGTGCCAGGCAGGATCAGGCTAAGGTGATGCAAAGCCAGCAAGTCAAAGTCAAGTTAGAATCACAGAGTGCTTTTGATTGGAAGAGATCATTTGGTCCAGCCACCAAAGTTGCCAGCCCCTGCCCTGGCTCAGATGCATGACAAGAGCTGAGGAAAGCCCAGTCCCTGCGCTGGTCTGGAGTTGTCAGAGGATGATGCTTCCCAGGTTATCTTGCTTTTGGCTTCTATCCAGCTCTGGAGGCTGAGACACCACCCAGCCTCGGAGACAGCAGAGACACAATGTACATCCATGCCATTTGGGGACCTGAAGCCACAAAAGTGCTCAAACATTTCCTTCCTCAGCCCCTAACCACCTCCTTTTCTCACTTCGGAGCAGCAGTCAGCTAAGCCCGTGCCTAGCCACACAGGCTGCCTGCCATCTGGCACGAGCAGGACCAAGCAGAGTTAAATAAATGTTAAATACACACTAAAACCATGTGACAAGTAGCAAAAGGCAATGACTTCAAGCCTGAAGAGTCTGCTTATGTAAACAGCATCCTGAAATTAATATTTACCTTTTAAAACAAACAGATATTTGGGGTGTTTCGTAGTCTTTTCTGCCTAGCAGATGCCAAGAACAACAGCTTGGTACTGCAGGGAATTGGCTTGACAGCTCAGGGGACGGTAAACTCCCCACCAGTCTCCAGACTGCGAGGTCAGAGCCGGTCCCTCTCTTTTCAAGCAGATAAATTCGCACAAGCACCAGATTAATCTTTGCTCAGGGGCTGTGACCTCTAATGAGGAGCAGGAGCAGCCCTGACGTCGCAGCCGGGGAGCGGGGATTTGAGCGGCAGATGGGCTGGAGGACGGAGGCTTTGGGGATGCTCGGAGCAGACGATTGTCCAGAGGGACTTTGGGGAGGCAGAAGGACTGTCCCGTAGTGGTAAATGCTGCTAGAGCGGCAGCATCGCCTCCAGCCTGGCTTCTGTGTTCCGTTTCAACCAGACCTGCAGCCCATCGTTTCTTAAAGGGCGATTGTTTTGCAAATCACAAAGCCCCCATCAGAGCACTGCCAGGCTCCGGGATGAGGGCTGGCTGCACGCCCCCAGGGTGCCCCTATCTTCTCCTGCTCCTCCGTAAAGAGAATCCGTGGCCATCTCCATCCTCATGCAAGCTCCCAGCACTTTTCTGGGGGTTGCTGTGGTTTTCTTTGGTCATATTTTATCAGCTTCAAGCACCAGGCAGGATGTGTTGTGCTCAACACTCTCACACACACGGAGCAAAAGTCAGCTGCCACCCTGGAGGTGTTTGGGACCTCAGTGAAGAGCAGAAGCAGGGGCAGGAGCCCCGTTTCAGCTTCCATAAGGTATTTTCTGATGTCAGCAGCAGAAGGAACCTTAGCTGTATCTTGCCACCACCACTTCTGCCGTCACCCACTGCTTGACTTTGTTTCACCCATCTGCTCCTAACACACCTCCTCAGCTTCAACCCTGGCACTGTGCTTTCACCTTCTTCTCCTTACCTGGGATGGCTCTCCCCGGCTTTGCTGTGGTGCTCATCCCTTCCTGCATCCCATGTCTGCTGTGGGTACCCTTGTCCCATCCAGCAGCTCACAGAGGGTTTGAGGCTGGCATGGCTGAGTGGGGTCACTCTCACAGACACTATGTACCTGGCTCCTACCTGGGATTTTCAACCCCCTCCACCTCCTCCACTCTCACCGACACTAAGTAACCTGGCTCCAACCTGGGATTTTCACGGGATCACAGCTCACAGGATGTCAGGGGTTGGAAGGGAGCCAAAGAAGTCATTGAGTCCAACCCCCCTGCCAGAGCAGGACCACACAATCTAGCTCAGGTCACACAGGAACACATCCAGACAGGCCTGGAAAGGCTCCAGAGAAGGAGACTCCACAACCTCTCTGAGGCACCTGTTCCATTTTCAATCCCTCCACCACCTCCACTCTCACAGACACCATGTACCTGGCTCCAACCTGCATTTTTCAACCTACCTTGGAAGGGAAGAGAAGTGGAATATGGAGCTGATGGGATGAGTAATGTGTTAGGTCTGGGAGAGGAGCAGGGGATCCTGAATCCTGTCCTTCAGGATGCACTGATCCCATGAGCATCGCACCCTGGGCGAGAGGCCGTGGGGCTGCCACCTGCTCCTCACCCGCCATGCAGCTGCCAGCTTGGGCTGGCAAACTGACACTCAAGTGAGGAGGCTGTTACCTGCCAGGCAGGCAAAGTAAACCCATTAATGCTGGCAGCGTGTGGGTGGCAGCTGGGGCGGGCCAGCGCGGGGAGGATGTGGGCAGCCTCTATTACCCCTGTAAAATCAAACCCAACAACGACACTGCCTGCAAGTGGGGCCCCTGTGAGGGCAGTGAGGGGGTGATGGGGTCTGGTTAAACAGATGACACCCCAAAAGTGATGTCAAGGCAAACCACATGAGCTACAGGATGCTTGGGCACCTTTGAAGGGGCTGAGCTCAGTTTGGGGTGTTCAGCATTTCCAAAGTGCCTGTGCTGGTGTGTTTGAGTAAAGGCTCCTGCTGAATAGCTTCTGGAAGCTGAAATCTGAGCCTCTTTGCACTCAGACCCCTGGCAATGTATGTCAGAGAGCACAGCCAGGCTGAGGAGAAGCAGGACAGCAGGGAATGTGCCATGCCAAAGTCAAGAATGGTGTGGCCAGCAGGAGCAGGGAGGTCATTCTGCCCCTGTACTCTGCGCTGGTTAGACCACACCTTGAGTACTGTTCTGGGCCCCCCAGTTTAAGAGGGACATTGAGATGCTTGAAGGTGTCCAGAGAAGGGCAACGAGGCTGGGGAGAGGCCTCGAGCACAGCCCTACGAGGAGAGGCTGAGGGAGCTGGGATTGGTTAGCCTGGAGAAGAGGAGGCTCAGGGCAGACCTCATTGCTGTCTGCAGCTACCTGAGGGGTGGTTGTAGCCAGGGGGAGGTTGCTCTCTTCTCTCAGGCAGCCAGCACCAGAACAAGAGGACACAGCCTCAAGCTGTGCCAGGGGAAGTTTAGGCTTGAGGTGAGGAGAAAGTTCTTCAGTGAGAGAGTCATTGGCTACTGGAATGGGCTGCCCAGGGAGGTGGTGGAGTCGCCGTCCCTGGAGCTGTTCAAGGCAGGATTGGACGTGGCACTTGGTGCCATGGTCCAGCCTTGA
Organism: Tricholaema leucomelas; assembly: GCA_013400475.1. Taxonomy (NCBI): domain Eukaryota; kingdom Metazoa; phylum Chordata; class Aves; order Piciformes; family Lybiidae; genus Tricholaema lacrymosa; species Tricholaema leucomelas. The sequence continues at coordinate 118,998 of WAAF01008234.1, forward strand.
GCTCTGTGGTAACAGCTTGGACTTGATGATCTGTGAGGTCTCTTCCAACCTTGGTGATACTGTGAGACTGTGAAACAGGGAACCTGCAGCTCAGTGCAGTGGGCCAGGCCTGGGTGACAACACACACAAGCTTTGATGACCATCACCATGTCAGGAAGGGCAACAGTGTGCTCAGCTGACCAAGGAGGCCACCAGCATCCTAGTCTGGATCAGGAATAGTAGGGAAGTGGTGGCCCTTATACTGCACATGACTAAAGTCCAGCATAGGGCATTCACCTCATTGAATACTAGGTTCACTTTGAGGCCTCTCACTCCAAGAAGGACATAGAGGGGCTGAAGTGTGTCCAGAGAAGGGCAAGCAAGCTGGTGAAGGGTCTGGAGAACAGGGTTGGTGAGGAGCAGCTGAGGGAACTAGGATTGTTTAGTGTGGAGAAGAGGAGGCTGAGGGGAGACCTCATTGCTCTCTACATATACCTCAAAGGAGGTTGCAGTGAGGTGGGGTTGGGCTCTTCTCCCCAGTATCAGGTGATGGAAGGAAAGGAAATGACCTGAAATTGAGCCAGGGGAGGGTTAGGTTGGAGACCTAGGTTGATTCAATGACTTTGCTGCCTTCATTCAGTTCAGTTTGCTGCTGAGGTCAGCCAAAGGTGAGCTGGAGAAGGTGAGGCAGTTTGCCTGCCAGGTGATAATCTCAGGCTAAAGCTGAGGGGATGCAGTGGGGTTGCCCAGAGGGCTACAGGGGAGCAGGCACACGATGGCCAGATCTGGGAGATGTCATCCCTCCTGCGTCCCCAAGCTGGGTCTGGCTCTGGAAGTGTGGCCAGCAGTGGCCACAACTGCTCTATGCAGTGAGCTGGAGAGGTGGGAATGTGGCAGGGCTGGGGAGATGCCCTGCAGAGGGGCATGTCAACTCTGGATGTTCTGCTCAGTGCTTGGCATGTACCATGGCTCCAGCTCCAGCCCTGGCCACCTTCCCACAGAGATTCCTTTCCTGGGAAGCTCTCCCTGCTGCCTCCAGCCAGTCCCAGAGCATTCCCCACTCTCCCAACACCAGAGGCTCTTGAAGCCTGAAGCTGAGCCAGGTGAAAACCCAGCAGTGACAGGACTCCTCCTGTCCCAGTACTGCCCAAAATAAGACCTGCTGGAGCAAGCAGCTGTGTTTAGGTTTGCAGGGAGGTGTGTGTGAGAGTGTGAAAGCACATATGGGTGTGCTGCTGCCACAGTGCCCAGCTCTACATGGCTCTGCTGCTGGCACTTGGTGGGTCCCCTCTAAGGGGCTCCAGGTGTTGGTGGGAGGATGCTTCACCCAGTTTGGGTCTGGCTTTATTCTCAGTAAGAATATTCTTAAGAAGAGCTGAAGAACTTCCTTCTCACATCCAGTCTGACTCTCCCCACTTCCAGCTTTGCTCCATTCCCCCCAGTCCTGTCACTACCTGATAGCCTAAAATGTCCCTCCCCAGCTTTTTTTGTAGCCCACTTCAGCTACTGGAAGGCCACAAGAAGGTCACCTGGGAGCCTCCTCTTCTCCAGACTGAACAGCCCTAACTTTTTCAGTCTGTGCTCACAGCAGAGCTGCTGCAGCCCTCTGGCATCCTCCTGGCCCTTCCCTGGGAAAACAACCCCAGGAGCACTAGGGAATTAAAGGTAGCTGCAGTACCTCGACCTTGAATGCAGCCTTCTCTCCCAGCTCTCTCCTCTCCCAGTGCCCCTAGCTGGGCCTTGATGCCCTCAGCTGCACAGGGTGGCTTCTGCTGGATCAGCAAGGACATTTCAGCTGGGCAATGCCTTGTGTTCATTTGGATGGAATTTTGTTTTGGAAAAGATGAGGGAAGGAGCATGTGACCCTTTCATTCCATGCTCAGGCTTCCTTTGACATGATGAGCTGCAGAGCTGGAGATCAGCACGCATGGAAATGATGGATTTTGCTGGTACCAGCTTCAAACAAAAAGCCACTTAATGGTAGACTCTGAAGTGTTGTGATTTTGCTGCCCCTTAGCACAAAAAAACAGCCTGGAAGTGTTAGCATTTGAGTGTCCATCAACCCAGCAAGCCTGGCAGGCTCCTGAGGCTTTCTTTGGTGGATCCCCAGTTGTAGCCTCATTTCCATTGGCTTCCTTTGAGAGGCCTCTGGCTGCACGTGGTCATGGAACCACAGAAAGGACCATAGAGATCATCTACTTAGAATCATAGAATCAGTCAGGGTTGGAAGGGATCACAGGGATCAGCCAGTTCCAACCCCCCTGCCATGCCCAGGGACACCCTACCCTAGAGCAGGCTGCCCACAGCCTCAGCCAGCCTGGCCTGAAACACCTCCAGCCATGGGGCCTCAACCACCTCCCTGGGCAACCCATTCCAGCCTCTCACCACTCTCATGCTCAACAACTTCCTCCTCACCTCCAGCCTGACTCTCCCCACCTCCAGCTTTGCTCCATTCCCCCCACTCCTGGCACTCCCTGATATCCTGAAAAGTCCCTCCCCAGCTTTTTTGTAGCCCCCTTCAGATCCTGGAAGGCCACAAGAAGGTCACCTGGGAGCCTCCTCTTCCCTAGACTGCACAGCCCCAACTCTTTCAGTCTGTGCTCACAGCAGAGCTGCTGCAGCCCTCTGAGCATCCTCCTGGCCCTGCCCTGGACACTCTCCAGCATCTCCACATCTCTCTTGTCATAGGGGCTCCAGATCTGGATGCAGTGCTCCAGGTGGGGTCTCACCAGAGTGGAGTAGAGGGGGAGAATCACCTCCCTCGACCTACTTCAACCTCCATGCCATAGGCAGGGATGCCACATTGCTCAAGGTCTCATCCAGCCTGGCCTTGAACACCTCTAAGCAGGAGGTATCCACAACCATTCTGGACAACCTGTTCCAGAGTCTCACCACTCTCATACTGAAGAACTTCCTAAGCACCAGTCTAACCCTGCTCTCTCTCAGCTTCAAACCATTCCCACTTGTCCTGTCTCTAAACACTCTTATGGGAAATCCCTCTGCAGCCTTCCTGTAGGATCCTTTCGGGTATTGGAAGGCAGCTCCGAGATCATAGAATCAACCAGGTAGGAAGAGATCTCCAAGATCATCCAGTCCAAAGTCTTCTCTTTTCCAGGGTGAATAACCCCAGCTCCCTCCTTGGAGGAAAGTTCTTCCCTGAGAGAGTCATTGGCTACTGGAATGGGCTGCCCAGGGAGGTGGTGGAGTCGCCGTCCCTGGAGCTGTTCAAGGCAGGACTGGACGTGGCACTTGGTGCCATGGTCTGGCCTTGAGCTCTGTGGTAACAGCTTGGACTTGATGATCTGTGAGGTCTCTTCCAACCTTGGTGATACTGTGATACTCTGTGATACTGTGTTCAAGGCCAGGTTAGATGAGGCCTTGAGCAACCTGTTCTAGCAGGAGGTGTCCCTGCCTATGGTGGTGTTGGGGGCTTGAGCTTTGAGGTCCCTTCCAACCTAAACCATTCCATGATTCCCTCAGCCTGCCCTCATAGCAGAGGTAGAAATCTCTCTGACCAGCATCTGGGGCTTTGCAGAGAGTACCTGGAGGGCAAGGTGGGTTTGGAGCAGCATCCTGCAGCCTCTGCCCTAGGCTCAGCCCTTTGGCAGCAGGAGCTGAGGCAAGCAGCAGCAGTGGGGAGCGGTGGGGAGCAGAGCCCCTATCAGCAATGATTTCCTGACAAACAGAGCGGCTCATTGTCTGTTCTCATTTATAAACTGCTCCACACCAGCCATCTGATAGCCATTATTACAATTACAAACAACCCACAGTAACTCTCCAGCTGGTCAGCTCCATCCTAACAGCACTGCAGCCATTCAAGGATGCCATATGGTACCAGAGTTTCCAAAGCAGCATTGTCAATCAGCCTTATTAATTTCTTAGTTCGTTTCTTTGCCTTTTTAGGGATATATATCTTATTTTTTTTTTTCCTTTCCATCTCTGTGGAAGACAGAGTCACTCCTCTGGCCTTAATTTGGAAGATGCAGCTTGACAGAATAATTGAAACATCTCCAGCTACAAGGCAGCTGGCAGGGAAAGGAAGAGCTTGAAGTCCACGAGCAGCCTCCCGAGTAACGGTGCTCGTGCAAGACCTCCAAGTGCCTCTTACCATATATACCACAGAGTGTGCCACAAGAAGGTTAAAACCTCATTAGATCCAGAGTGCTGGAGGTGCTGGAGGTTTTACTGCAGATGGAGGGTTGCTAATGGCCATTTCCCCTCCATTTCTTCAGTTCCTTGGAGTTGCTTTTACTTCTACCCTGACATTGGGTGGGGAATGGCTGAGAGCAGCCCTGAGGAGAAGGACCTGGGGGTCTGGGGTGATGAAAAGCTCAACAGGAGCCTGCAGTGTGAGTGCAGCCCAGACAGCAACTCTGTGCTGGGCTGCAGCAAGAGCAGTGTGGGCAGCAGGGCAAGGGAGGGGATTCTGCCCCTTGGCTCTGCTCTCCTCAGACCCCACCTGCAGTCCTGGGTGCAGTTCTGGAGCCCCCAACACAAGAAGGACATGGAACTGCTGGAGCCAGTCCAGAGGAGAGCCATGAAGATGCTCAGAGGGCTGCAGCAGCTCTGCTATGAGGACAGGCTGAGAGAGTTGGGGCTCTGCAGCCTGGAGAAGAGAAGGCTTCGAGGAGACCTTAGAGTGGCTTTCCAGTATCTGAAGGGAGCCTACAGGAAGGCTGGGGAGGGACTATTGACAAGGTCTGGTAATGTCAGGACGAGGGGGAATGGGTTTAAGCTGGCAGAGGGGAGATTTAGACTGGATGTTAGGAGGAAGTTCTTTACAGTGAGGGTGGTGAGACACTGGCACAGGTTGCCCAGGGAGGTTGTGGATGCTTCCTCCCTGGAGGTGTTTAAGGCCAGGCTGGATGAGGCCTTGAGCAGCCTGCTCTAGTGGGAGGTGTCCCTGCCTATGGCAGGGGGTTGGAGCTGGATGATCCTTGAGGTCCCTTCCAACCTAAACCATTCTATGATTCTATGATTCTATGATTTCACCGAGCAGGACCAGGGCAGTGATTGTCTCTCTGTACTCAGTGCTGGTGAGGCCACACCTCGAGTACTGGTTTTAATTTTGGGACCTTCACTACAAGACATAGAGGGGCTGGAAGGGGTCCAGAGAAACACAATGAAGCTGATGAAGGGTCTGGAGAACAGGGCTGGTGAGGAGCAGCTGAGAGAGCTGAGGGTGTTCAACCAACTGGGGTTGTTCACTCTGTGTCTCAACCACCGGTCTCAATCCAGTCTCAACCACTCCTCACCTTCCCCCTACCCCTCTCAACCTTACCCCAGTCCCAAGGAAGAATGGAGGTTAGGCCAAGAGGGTTAAAAAGCAAGGTGAAGCAGCCAAGCAAAGGAAGGGTGAGGTTAGAAAGCAAGATGGAGTCCAGCCAGCAGCCTCAGCTTCTCCCCAGCAGGCAAAGCTCCCCAGCGAAGAGAAGCAGCAAGTGACCTAATCTTTGTTTTGCCTTTCTTCTTTACACATCCCAGCAAGACTGTGAGCGAAGTAGACCTCACCATTGTCTTCATTTCTCAGCCTATCATCTAGTTCTTCTCACCAAAACACGCTAGCTAGGCTCAAACTAGCACACTCTGGAGTGAGAAGGCTGAGGGGAGACCTTCTCACTCCAGAATGGGGATTGGAGCAAAGTGGAAAGTGGTCTCTGTTCCCTAGTAACAAGTGATAGGACAAGAGGAAATGGCCTCAAGTTACACCAGGGCAGGTTTAGAATCATAGAATCATAGAATCAAGCAGGTTGGAAGAGAGCTCCAAGCTCATCCAGTCCAACCTAGCACCCAGCCCTATCCAGTCAGCCAGACCATGGCACTAAGTGCCTCACTCAGGCTTTTTTTGGGTGTTAGAATAAGCTTCTTCACTGAAAGGGTTCTCAAACACTGGCGCAGGCTGTCCAGGGAGGAGGTTGAATCCTCATCCCTAGGGGTGTTTAAAAGAGGCAGAGCTGTGGTGCTGAGGGCCATGGTTTAGCACCAGCCTTGGTGGGGTTGAGAGTGGTTGGATTGGATGACCTAAAATGTCTTTTCCAACCAAAATGATCCCATGTTGGGTGACTTTTGGAGCCCCCAGGTTGCAGTGATCAGGTGTTGCATCTCCTGCTGGCTGCAGGGGCTGGTGGGGCTTGGTTTTTTTCCTTTCCTTTTGTGTTTTAAAGCAAAACCAGCAGGCAGCAAGGGATGGTTTCTTCTCTCAGCTTGAGGGAAGCTGGATTATATGATTCTGGAATGCTCAGCTCCAGCTAAAGCTCAGCACTTGAGCTCCAGCAGGAGTTTCCATCCCGAGGACTGGGATAGAGGTGATGAGGGGAGCAGAGAATGGGATCTTTCAGGATGAGCCATCAGCACTGTGGGTTCCTCAGAGTGTCACAGTCTCACAGTATCACCAAGGTTGGAAGAGACCTCACAGATCATCAAGTCCAAGCTGTTACCACAGAGCTCAAGGCTAGACCATGGCACCAAGTGCCACGTCCAATCCTGCCTTGAACAGCTCCAGGGACGGCGACTCCACCACCTCCCTGGGCAGCCCATTCCAGTAGCCAATGACTCTCTCAGGGAAGAACTTTCTCCTCACCTCAAGCCTAAATTTCCCCTGGCGCAGCCTGAGGCTGTGTCCTCTTGTTCTGGTGCTGGCTGCCTGAGAGAAGAGAGCAACCTCCTCCTGGCTACAACCACCCCTCAGGTAGTTGTAGACAGCAATGAGGTCACCCCTGAGCCTAGGTGAAAATGTCTCAACACCCTTGATCCTCTCCCCAGTAGCCTGTGGTCTTCATGTGCTGGAACAAAAGCTGCCTGGCAGGCCCTGGGTGCCTCTAGCAGCATCCCCAGAAGTGCTGGGCTGGGGGGCACCCATGCCCGGAGGGCTGGCAGAGCTTCTGGGGGGTGGCTTCACTCCTGGCTCTGATACATGGGCAGGGACAAAGGAAGCAGGCTGAGAAGGGACAGGGACATCCAGGAGCTGTGTGTGATGTAGTGGGTGGGAGCAGCAGGTTTGGGGAGTGCATTATGCAGATCACACGGGGTTATGTAAAACCTCTTTGTTCATCCTGCTCGTCCAGGGCAAAGAACTCCGATGGTTTCTGGGGGGGAGGTGATCTGCAGCCACACAGATGGTGACACTGGGGCTGCAGCCAGGGAAGGAGGACCTCCCCTGCCAGCCTGGCCTGCAGACCCTGTGGGCACTTCCAACATTGCTTCTAGCTCTCTGGGGGGGAGTTTGCAGTCTTGGGGAGCGCAGGAAGGATCATAGAATCATAGAATCATAGAATCGACCAGGTTGGAAGAGACCTCCAAGCTCATCTGGTCCAACCTAGCACCAGCCCTGGCCAATATGCCCTGAGCCTCCTCTGCTGCAGGCTGCACACTCCCAGCTCCCTCAGCCTCTCCTCACAGGGCTGTGCTCCAGGCCCCTCCCCAGCCTTGCTGCCCTTCTCCAAACACCTTCCAGCACCTCAACATCTCTCTGCAATGGAGGAGCCCAGAACTGGACACAGTACTCCAGGGGTGGCCTGAGCAGTGCTGAGCACAGGGGCAGAAGAACCTCCCTTGTCCTGCTGCCCACACTGCTCCTGAGCCAGCCCAGGATGCCATTGGCTCTGCTGCCCACCTGGGCACTGCTGCCTCCTCTTCAGCTCCTCTCTCCCAGCACCCCCAGCTCCCTCTCTGCCTGGCTGCTCTCAGCCACTCTGGCCCCAGCCTGTAGTGCTGCTTGGGGTTGTTGTGGCCAAAGTGCAGAACCCTGCCCTTGGCCTTGTTCAGTCTCATCCCATTGGCCTCTGCCCACCCATCCAGCCTGGCCAGGTCCCTCTGCAGGGCTCTCCTACCCTCCAACAGCTCCACACTGCTCCTAGCTTGGTGCCATCTGCAAAGTTACTGCTGCTGGACTCAATCCCCTGCTCCAGATCACCAGTAAAGATGTTGAACAGGACTGTGCCCAGCACTGATCCTTGGGGCACACCACTGGTGACAGCTGCCAACTGGATGTGGCACCATTCACTACCACTCCAGCACCAGTCTCCAGCCTGCCCTGCCCCACCAGGGCTCTGCTCACCCTTAGAGCAGTGAGCAGTGTCCAGCTGCAGAAGTCAGCTGCCTCCAGTAGCATCTCTTCCACGATAGGTGTGTGCTGGTCTGTAGCAGTCACCCAGCAAAAGCAGTTTATGCTGCTCTAACCTACACTGGCTCTCCAGCATGGGCTGGGAGCCCTTTTCACACAGCTCACAGAATCACAGAATGGTTTGAGTTGGAAGAGACCTTAAAGATCATCCAGTACCAACGCCCCTGCCATGGGCAGGGACACCTCCCACTAGCCCAGGTTGATAGTTTAACAGTGTAGAATCAACCAGGTTGGAAGAGACCTCCAAGCTCATCCAGTCCAACCTAGCACCCAGCCCTATCCAGTCAACCAGACCATGGCACTCAGTGCCTCATCCACTCTTTTCTTGCTCAAGGCCCTATCCAACCTCTTGGGAGGGGACATCCACAACCTCCCTGGGCAACCTGTTCCAGTGCCTCACCATCCTCACTGTAAAAATAATTATTGCTAATATTCAGCCTCAATCTCTCCTCTTCCAGATTCAATCCATTCTCCTTCATTCCATTAAAGACTGGATGAGGCACTTAGTGCCGTGGTCTAGTTGGTTGGATAGGGTTGAGTGCTAGGTTGGACTGGATGAGCTTGGAGGTCTCTTCCAACCTGCTTGATTCTATGATTCTATGATTCTAAACTTGCCCTGGTGTAACTTGAGGCCATTTCCTCTTGTCCTATCACTTGTTACTAGGGAACAGAGACCACTTTCCTCTCCTCTCCTCTCCTCTCCTCTCCTCTCCT
>WAAF01008234.1:137069-149652 GCA_013400475.1 Tricholaema leucomelas
CTGGAGGTGTTGAAGCCAAGCCTGGCTGGGGCACTTAGTGCCATGGTCTGGTTGGTTGGGCAGGGCTGGGTGCTAGGTTGGGCTGGCTGAGCTTGGAGCTCTCTTCCAACCTGCTTGATTCTAGGATTCTATGAAACTCAACCCATTGATCCAGCCTGGCCATGTCCTTCTGCCTTCCTACCCAGAAGCAGACCAATGCTTCCTCCCAGCTTAGTGTCAGCTGCAGACTTACTGAGGGTGCCTCAACCCCCTCACCCAAGGTATCAATAAAGCCATCCAAGAGAACTGGCCCCAGCACTGAGCCCTGGAGAACACCACTGGTGAGCAGCCACCAACTGGATTTAGCTCCATTCCCCATCACTCTCTGTGCTTGGACTTCCACCCAGGCCACGAGCAGCCACTTTCCCCAGGGGAATGCTGCTTAGATATTGCACATCTAAGGTTATCTATGTCTACATTCAAACCTCTCTATGTGAATATTGATCCAATCAAAGCTATTTTGCTCCCCTTGCAGCAGTTGCAGGGCTCTCAGTCTCCTAGGGCAGGATTGATGCTGTGTCCCTTCATGAATTCCCAGGGGACACTGAGCAGAGCAGCACTTCCCTGATGCTGAGGTCAAAGGATCATCAGAGCATCCCAAGCACCTGAGATGCCAGCTGGATCCCTGTGGCTCAGGAATGTTGTCTCAGGGATTGAATGTGAGCTCTTTTGAGGTCTTTATGTTTGGCTTGGGAAAGGATTAATTTAATTAGCACAAGTAACAAACCATCTCACAGCTCTCCATAAATAGATGGGTGGGCTCTGACAGCTCCTGGGCATGCCAAGACATGAGTCTAAGAATAGCTGCTCCATGCTGCAGCTCAGAAGGCTGGAGAGGTTATGGCAGAATATGCCAGGCTCAGCCCTTTGATGGCCATGGCCTGGGGAGGCAGCATCTGAGCAGGTCACTGAGAGAGCAGCTCAGCACAGGGGGCACAGGGTCCATGGCCACCACCAGGGCCCCCTCCTCCTGGGCACAAGACATCTGGAGAGAAGCAATGTTCTTTCCAGCTCAAAAGTGCCTGTTTTCCCCAAGGGCTGGGGTCAGGACCTTGGCAGCACCCCCAGCCCTGCGCTGCAGCCTCCCACACTCCCCAACCCCTTCCCCTCCCACGGCTCCTGCTGCCAGGGAGAAAATTCCCAGCTGAGCCTTTGTCACCGAGGCGTGTTCCTGCGGGAAGCTTCTATTTCTGTCAGCAGCAACTCCTCCAGCAGCTCCCCCTGCCTGCTCCCCCTCGGCAGGAGCCCTGACCAACGCCACTGGCACGTCTGGAAGCTGCAACTCACCCCTGCCTGCCACCCTGGCCAGAGCCTTCCTCCTCCTGCCCCACAACCCATCCTAGAATCATAGAATCAGTCAGGGTTGGAAGGGATCACAAGGAGCAGCCAGTCCCAACCCCCCTGCCATGCCCAGGGACACCCTACCCTAGAGCAGGCTGCCCACAGCCTCAGCCAGCCTGGCCTGAAACACCTCCAGCCATGGGGCCTCAACCACCTCCCTGGGCAACCCATTCCAGCCTCTCACCACTCTCCTGCTCAACAACTTCCTCCTCACCTCCAGCCTGACTCTCCCCACCTCCAGCTTTGCTCCATTCCCCCCAGTCCTGCCACTCCCTGACAGCCTCAAAAGTCCCTCCCCAGCTTTTTTGTAGCCCCCTTCAGATCCTGGAAGGCCACAAGAAGGTCACCTGGGAGCCTCCTCTGCTCCAGCCTGCACAGCCCCAACTTTTTCAGTCTGTGCTCACAGCAGAGCTGCTGCAGCCCTCTCAGCATCCTCCTGGCCCTGCTCTGGACACTCTCCAGCATCTCCACAGCCCTCTTGTCCCAGGGGCTCCAGACCTGGATGCAGTACTCCAGGTGGGGTCTCAGCAGAGCACAGCAGAGGAGGAGAATCCCCTCCCTGGCCCTGCTGGCCACACTTCTGCTGCTGCAGCCCAGGCTCTGCTTGGCTCTCTGGGCTGCAAGTGCACACTGCTGGCTGCTGTTGAGCTTCTGGTCCAGCAGCACCCCCAAGTCCTTCTGCTCAGGGCTGCTCTCCAGCCACTCACTGCCCAGCCTGGATTGGTGCTTGGCATTGCCTCTACCCAGCTGCACTTGGTCTTGTTGAACCTCCTGAGGTTGGCTTGTGCCCACCTCTGCAGCCTGTCCAGGTCGCTCTGGGTGGCATCCTGCAGCACCACAGCACAGGTGGTACTCTCCTGGTGCCTTGCAGAGGGGTTGAATGGAGCTGGGACCACTCCTGCTGCTGGGCTTCCAGTGCTTGCTGTGTGCTCTGGGACATGAAAGGGCTCCTAAAGAAATGAAGAAGCCTGAGCAAAATCAGGCTTGAGAGCCTGCTTAGGGAGCCAGGCCTGCAGGAGAGTCCTCAGAACAGCAGCTCCTCTGCTTGGTGGCACCAGGACCCCCAAGAAGGGTCAGTGCTGTTTAGCATCTTCATCAGTGGTACTGACAGTAGGATCCAGTGCACCCCCAGGCCCCCCAAGAAGGCATCCTGTGAGGACCCCCAGGAAGGGTCAGTTTAGTATCTTCATCAATGATATTGACAATGGGACCAAGAGCACCCCCAGGACCCCCAAGAAGGCATCCTGTGAGGACCCCCAAGAAGGCATCCTGTGAAGACCCCCAAGAAGGGTCAGTGCTGTTTAGTATCTTCATCAGTGATATTGACAATGGGATCAAGAGCACCTTCAGGAACCCCAAGAAGGCATCCTGTGAGGACCCCCAAGAAGGCATCCTGTGAAGACCCCCAAGAAGGGTCAGTGCTGTTTAGTATCTTCATTAGAGGTACTGACAGTAGGATCCAGGGCACCCTCAGTAAGTTTTCAGGGGACACCCAGCTGAGTGGTGTGGTTGACACACCTGAGGGATGGGATCCATCCAGAGGCACCTGGACAAGCTCCAGAAGCAGGCCAGTGTGAACCTCATGAGGTTCAACAAGGCAAACTGCAAGGTCCTGCACATGGGCTGGGGCAACCCCAACTATCAGTTCGGGGTGGAGGATGAAAGGTTGGGGAGCAGCCCTGTGGAGAAGGACTTGGGGGTGTTGAGGGGTGAAAAGCTGGAGATGAGCTGGCACCATGAGCTCACAGCCCAGACAGACCTGTTCTGGGTTGATCCTCAGCAGGGGCAGGGAGGAGATTCTGCCCCTCTGCTCTGCTGAGACCTCACCTGCAGTGTCGGGGCCAGCTCTGGAGTCCTCAGCACAGGCAGGGACCTATTGGAGCAGGGCCAGAGGAGACCACAGCAATGCTGGGAGGGCTGGAAGCCCTCTGCTGTGAGGCCAGGCTGATAGCTGAGGTTCAGCCTGGAGAAGAGAAGGCTGCAGGGAGACCTTCTGGTGGCCTTTCAGAGCGCTTAAAGGGGCTGAACAGCAAGGTAGGGACAGGGTCTCACCATCTGCACTGTAACATCCTTCTCTCTAGTCTGAGTCTGCCTCTTTTAGCTTCAAGCCATCACCCTTTGTCCTGTCACAACAGGCCCTGATCAAAAGTCTGTCCTCAGCTCTCTGATTGTCCCCTTTAAACACTGAAAGGCCACCAGGGTGGTAGTAGATGCCCTGGAACTATTCCAGGTCAGGGCTGGAAGTCTGATGTCCTTTTGCAGTAACAGAAACCTCCACCTGCAGTAGTGCCTTGGGTCTCCATCCCACAGAAGTCACTGATGGGATCTCTACTCTGCCCTGGTGAGACCCCAGCTTGAATACTGCCCTGTGGAGAGGGACCTGGGAGTGCTGGTGGAGAACATCCATGGCACAGCAATGTGCCCTGGGGGCCAAGAAGGCCAATGGGATCCTGGGGGGCATTAGGAGGAGTGTGTCCAGCAGATCAAGGGAGGTTCTCCTGCCCCTCTGCTCTGCCCTGCTGAGACCTCATCTTGAGTACTGCCTTCAGTTTGGGGCTCCCCATTTGAAGAGGGACAGGGATCTGCTGGAGAGAGTCCAGTGGAGAGCTATGAGGATGATGAGGGAACTGGAGGGCTGCCTGATGAGGAGAGGCTGAGGGACCTGGGGCTGCTTAGTCTGGAGAAGAGAAGACTGAGAGGAGATCTAATAAATGTCTATAACTCTCTGAGGGCTGTGGGTCAGGAGGGGGGGACAGGCTCTGCTCACTGCTCCCTGGGATAGGACAAGCAGCAGTGGATGGAAGCTGCAGCACAGGAGGCTCCAGCTCAACCCAACACAAGGGGGAACTTCTTGCCTGGAAGGGTCCCAGAGCCCTGGCACAGGCTGCCCAGAGAGGTTGTGGAGTCTCCTTCTCTGGAGCCTTTCCAGGCCTGTCTGGATGTGTTCCTGTGTGACCTGAGCTAGATTGTGTGGTCCTGCTCTGGCAGGGGGCTTGGACTTGATGGTCTCCTTGGGTCTCTTCCAACCCCTAACATCCTGTGAGCAGCTTCCTGGCCTTGCTGTGCTGGTGGACTGGGGCAGTTTCTCTGAGGGAGGTGCAGTCTGTGTGCTGTGCCCTGGCACACACAGGGGTGTTTTCTCCATCCCAGCAGTGGAAGAGGGAGAAGCAGAGCTCTGACACCATCTGGATGGCTTCCACGCCTCCAGGCCATGCTTCTCAGCATCCCTGGCTGCAGGCACAGAGCTGAGAAATGAAAGGCAACAACCCAAATGGTGCTGTTCTGTTCTGCTGCAATATTTCAGATTCCCACTGCTGGGAACATGGCCTTAGAGGCTGGAAAGATCAAAAGCAGAGATGGGGAGGGGAAAAAAAAAACCCAAACCTGGACAAACTGCCGACTGCAGCTGCCTGGCTGGGAAATGAAGAAGGTGGCACAGGGGAAATGAGTCCTCCCTGCATCCTAAATCATAGAGCCATGGACTGGGTCAGGTTGAAGAGGCCTTTCAACCCCCCTGCAGTCAGCAGGGATGGCTGCAAATAGAGCAGGTAGCTCAGAGCCCCAAACACCCTCCCCTCAAATGGTTCCAGGCATGAGGCATCTCCCACCTCTTTGGGCAACCTGGGCCAGGGCCTCACCACCCTCAGTGTTAGACATTTCTTCCTTCTCTCCAGTCTGAATCTCCCTCTTTTAGTTCCAAACCATCATCCCTTCTCCTGATACAGCAGGTCCTGCTCAAAACTCTGTCCCCAGCTTTCTTTAAGCACTGAAAGGCCACCAGAAGGTCTCCTTGCAGCCTTCTCTTCTCCAGGCTGAACAACCACAACTCTCTCAGCCTGGCTTCACAGCAGACAGCTTCCAGCCTTCAAAGTGTCTCAAGAATTAAAGGACCAAATTCCCTTCTGCTGTACAGAGACCAAGCTGGACCAGGCTCAGATAGCCCTTTTGGGTGGGCAGTAGGCAGGAAGATGGGGCAGCAGCTCTGGCTGGGTGATAGGACAGAGCAGAAGTGCTTGGGACAGGGCAGAAGTGTCTGGGACAGGGCAGAAGTGTCTGGGACAGGGCAGAAGTGTCTGGGACAGGGCAGAAGTGTCTGGGACAGGGCAGAAGTGTCTGGGACAGGGCAGAAGTGTCTGGGACAGGGCAGAAGTGTCTGGGACAGGGCAGAAGTGTCTGGGACAGGGCAGAAGTGTCTGGGACAGGGCAGAAGTGTCTGGGACAGGGCAGAAGTGTCTGGGACAGGGCAGAAGTGTCTGGGACAGGGCAGAAGTGTCTGGGACAGGGCAGAAGTGTCTGGGACAGGGCAGAATTACCTGGGACAGGGCAGAAGTGCCTGGGACAGGGCAGAAGTGCTTGGGACAGGGCAGAAGTGCTTGGGATGGTGTAGAATTGCTTGGGACAGGGCAGAAGTGCTTGTGACAGGGCAGAAGTGCTTGGGACAGGGCAGAAGTGCTTGGGACAGGGCAGAAATGCCTGGGACAGGGCAGAAGTGCTTGGGACAGGGCAGAAGTGCTTGCTGTGGTGAGCAGCTCCCTACAGCAAAGGCTTGGGACAGTGCCTTGTAGCCAAATCCTGGAGTGGTTAGCAAAAAGAAACCCAGGGACATATGAACCGTCTGTTCTGTAAAGAAATAACCTTCAGGGTTGATTCTGCTGCAACCTCAAGAAATTCCACAGCTGCTGCTGTGTGGGAGGGAGCCTGAGGAGCATTTTTCCCCTCTGCACGTGGTCCATGCTGAGGGTTGGCTGTGGTCCCTGGCTGTGGCTCTGGGCAGGGAAGGGCTGAGCTGAGCAGCCCTCACTGCAGCTCCCTGCCCTGCATGGCCACAGATCTGTGCTTTGCCCAGCCTGAGGCACACAAACCGAGTTCCTGCCAACCCCTGTGTTCTGCAGAGGGACTGGGAACTCTGCAGCCTCATCCCAGAACCCTCCTAGGGCTGCTTGAAGCAGTGGGAGTGCAAGGGGCACAGGGGATGTGCCAAGAGGCAGTTCCTACTCCTAGAGGATTTTTCTGCTCCTGATGGCTGCAGAAGAAAATGTGACTGTGCCAAAGGAAACAAACCACTGCTCCCATTTGCAGGCTCCAGGGTGAGCAAGGGAAAGCAGCACAGACTCCTGTGTTTGCAAACATCTCCCTCACCTCGCTGCAGTTTCACCCCCGCTGTGGCTGTTGGGAGCTGCCTGCCCCAGCCTCACTGCAAAGAAACTGGCTACTGAGAGATGCCCTGGGACAGGGCTGGAGGTGGTCCATGCCCCCTGAGGCCTCCTCAGCCCTTACTCACCCCTGTCAGAGAGCCAAAAGTGTCCTGGGGAGGTGATACACTGCATAGAAACTGCTTGAGCACAGCCCCCACCCTGAGGTGCCCCACAGAAGGGCAGGGGTGTGGCAGTGGGGTCACCTCCACGAGGTCCCCCAGCATCCTGCCCATCCTGCAGGTCACAGATCACAGATTGGTATGTGTTGGAAGGGACCTTTCAAGGTCATCCAGTCCAACCCCCCCTGCAGTCAGCAGGGATGTCAGCAACTAGAGCAGCTTCCTCACAGCCCCAGACAAGCTCACCTGGAGTGGTGCCAGCTATGGGGCAACCTGGGCCAGGGTCTCACCACCCTCAGTGTCAAACATTTCTTCCTTCACTCTAGCCTGAATCTCCCTCTTTTAGATCCAAACCATCACCCCTTGTCCTGTCACAGCAGGCCCTGCTCAGAAGTCTGTCCCCAGCTTTCTGTTTAGCCACTTTAAGCACGCTGAAAGGCCACCAGAAGGTCTCCCTGCAGCCTTCTCCAGGCTGAACAACCCCAACTAGGTCCAGCTGAAGAGCTGTAACCAGTGGAGTCCCCCAGGGATCAGTGCTGGGGCCAGTCCTGTTCAACATCTTCATCAATGCCATTGCTGAGGGCACAGACAGAGTCTGCTCAGCAAGTTTGGGAGGCTTGACTGAGACAGCTGCAGGCTGTGAGGCCATCCAGAGAGCCCTGGGCAGGCAGAGCTGGGCACAGAGGAACCAGAGGAGGTTCAACAAGGAGAAGTGCAGAGTCCTGCACCTGGGGAGGGATAATAAACTGCAGCAGTCCAGGCTGGGAGGTGACTGCTGGAGAGCAGCCCCAGGGAGAGGGACCTGGGGGTCCTGGTGGCTAACAAGTTAGCCATGGCACAGCAATGTGCCCTGGGGGCCAAGAAGGCCAATGGGATCCTGGGGTGCATTAGGAGGAGTGTGCCCAGCAGATCAAGGGAGGTTCTCCTGCCCCTCTGCTCTGCCCTCCTGAGACCTCATCTTGAGTACTGCCTTCAGTTTTGGGCTCCCCAGTTGAAGAGGGACAGGGATCTGCTGGAGAGGGTCCAGTGGAGGCTGTGAGGATGCTGAGGGGACTGGAGGGCTTCCTTATGAGGAGAGGCTGAGGGCCCTGGGGCTGCTTAGTCTGGAGAAGAGAAGACTGAGAGGGGATTTGATAAATGTTTATAAGTATCTGAGGGCTGCCAGGAGGGAGGGGACAGGCTCTGCTCACTGCTGCCTGGGATAGGACAAGCAGCAATGGATGGAAGCTGCAGCACAGGAGGTTCCAGCTCAGCACAAGGGGGAACTTCTTGAGTGTAAGGGTCCCAGAGCCCTGGCACAGGCTGCCCAGAGAGGTTGTGGAGTCTCCTTCCCTGGAGCCTTTCCAGGCCTGTCTGGATGTGTTCCTGTGTGACCTGAGCTAGATTGTGTGGTCCTGCTGTGGCAGGGGGCTTGGACTTGATGATCTCCTTGGGTTCCTTCCAGCCTCAAACATCTGTGATACTGTGAACTCTCCCAGTCTGGCCTCACAGCAGAGAGCTTTCAGCCCTCTCAGCATTGCTGTGGCCTCCTCTAGTCCCACTCCAACAGGTCCCTGTCTGTGCTGTGCTGTGCTGTGCTGTGCTGAGGACTCCAGAGCCAGCTCCAGCACTGCAGGGGGATCTCAGCAGAGCAGAGGGACAGAATCCCCTCCCTGCCCCTGCAGCCCATTATGCTGGGGATCAGTCCAGGACAGGTCTGTCTCTGGGCTGTGAGCTCATGGTGCCAGCTCATGTCCAGCTTTTCACCCCTCAGCACCCAATGTTCTTCTCCACAGGGCTGCTCTCCAGCCTCTTCAGCCTGTTGCTCTTGCTGAGCAGCCAGATGCTGTGGGGGTGAGCTGCAGGTGATGGGGCTGTGGCTGCTGGGGGCTGAGTCAGCCGCCCCTTGCCCAGCTCCTGCTGCTCTTCCTGGGGAGCCATGACCTTCCCAGTGCCCCGTCCAGAGCCACAGTGGGGGCCACTGAGGAGCCGTGACCTTCCCAGTGCCCCGTCCAGGGCCAAACTGGGGAACACTGGGGAGAGATGTCGTTCTCAGTGCCCCGTCCAGAGCCACAGTGAGGGTCACTGGGGAGCCGTGACCTTCCCAGTGCCCCGTCCCAGGACGGAGCAGGGAGTACCCGGTTGACTCTGTCCCCGCGGTGCGGTGCGGTGCGGTGCGGTGGGAGCCGGAGGGGCGGTGCGGGGCGGTGCGGAGCGGGGCGGTGCGGAGCGGAGCGGTGGGAGCCGGCGGGGCGGTGCGGTGCGGGGCGGTGCGGTGCGGGGCGGTGCGGAGCGGGGCGGTGGGAGCCGCCAGAGCGGGGCGGTGCGCGGAGGGGCGCGCAGGGAGCGGCGGGGGCGGCGCAGCAGGCGCGGAAGATGGCGGCGGGCAGGCGCGCCCCGCGCAGCGGGCTGCTGGAGCTGCGCGGCCCCGGCGGGCAGTGGCTCCGCGTCCTGCTCACCCTGGCCGAAGACGTGCTGGGGGTGAGCCCGGCCGATGGCCCCGGTCCCGGGGAGGCCCCCGCGGCGCAGCTGAACGGCGGCGAACCGGGCTCCGCCGTGCCCGAGGCGCTCGCCAACATCAGGCGCACCGTGCGGGTGGTGAAGCAGGACGTTGGGGGACTCGGCATCAGCATCAAAGGTGAGGGGGAGAGGGAGAGGGGTTCCCGGGGCCGGGGAAAGCCAACCGGGCACCGGAACCTGTTGCTTCCCTTTCCAGCAGCTCGCTGGAAGAAGGGGGAGCGGGGCTGGGGCAGGGGTTGGGGTCGGCGTTGGGATTGGGTTGGGGTCTTCACACCCCGTGCGCTGCCCCAGTGCAGCCCTTGGGCAGGACGGGGAAGGGGACACGTGGCAGTGGCGGGACCCGAAACCGTCCTCAGCCCACGGACGGAGCGGCGCTTTGGGGCACAGCCGGGACCCGCCAGCCCCTGTCGGCCGTGCTCTCGCCGGGCTGGAGGTCCTCGGCGTTTGGGAGCTGGAGGGGGCTCCCACCGCCCCCTTGGAGGCGGGGGCAGGTTGATGTGCCCTGATGGAGGCATGGGGTACCCGGTTACGCAAAAGCTGCCCTTTCGCAGCCAGAGGGAGGGCACAGCCGGCGTGTCCTTGTCCCCGTCGTGCCTCCGTGCTGAGGAATGTCCCTTTTAAACTGTCAGCGAAGCGAAGGAAGCGATTAGAGCTCTCCAGGCACTGTTAAACCAACACCTCAAGCTTGGAGGTGCCTACTCCCGGAGAGCTGGGCAGCGGGGAAGTTGGTGGGGCAAGGGCACTTCAGCTGCCTTGGCTTTTCACGGGGCTNGCTCCCGGAGAGCTGGGCAGCGGGGAAGGCTCCCCTGGCACCATCTCTGTTTGCCCTCCTGACTTTGCCCTCGTTGACTCGCCCGAGCCGCAGGCTGGAAAAGTTGGTGGGGCAGGGGCAGCACTTCAGCTGCCTTGGCTTTTCACGGGGCTCTGAGCGTGCTGAAAACGCCGTGGAAGGAGGATGGAGTGGGCAGTGAGCGGGCAGCAAGTGGGCAGGCAAAGGGCTGTCACGGTGCCTGGGCGAGGGCTGTGCGGGCTGTGCCAGCAGCGGGCTCAGCGGTGGCTCTCCCCTCCTGACGTGGCTCAGTCCAGCTCCGAGGGGCTGTGACGCAGCCTCCAGCTCCCTCTCGACCTAGCAGGGGTTTGCCCTGTGGGTGTGTGAGTGCTGGGGCTACATGGCCACGGGACCGCTGGTGGTGTCTGTGGGGTGCCCGAACTTGCTAGCCCTTCTTTTTGGGAAGCATAAAGCCCCCTTGGTAATAGCCCCTTGGCTGCCGAGTTGTTGGGAGCTCTGTGGCTCTCTCAGGGAAGGAAAAACGTTACTTAGTTGAGTTACAACGTTGTTTTAGCAGTGACACGTGTGGAAAGTGTTTGTCACCTAAAATGGGTAGAAGAAGCTGTTTCGGGTGGTGGGGCAGCCCTGCCACTGCCAGGGAGGGCATCACCCCTCCTCACTTGGGATGCTGATGCTTTTGGGTCAAGAAATGTGCCAGCCGTGTTTCACCCAGTGACACTTCACCACAGACTGGGCTGTGGGTGAGGTGGGACGTGGCGAGGTGCCAGCTGCTAAAGCTGCTGGGCTGGCCTTGCCCTAACTGGCAGGACAGTGGGAGCTGTGCAAGAGCCCAGCTGGCAGAGGCTCCCGGTCCTGGCAAGGCTTTTAGTGCTGGCAGCCCAGGCAAAGAATTGCTGCTCTAAGGCCAGGCTGAGCAGCTCGACGCAACCCCAACCCCAACCCCCACCCCCACGGGGGGCCTCTGACAGCTGATAACCGGAGCCCTCCGAGGGGCCAGGCAGGCGGCTGAGCAAGGAAATGCCTGTGGCACTGTCAGGGAGCAGCCCTGGGGCTGGCCGTGACAACACCCTGGGCTCAACATCTCCTTTTGGGATGAGAGATCATCTCCGGAGGCTCCTCAGGACAGGCTGTCCTGGGGCGTGGGGCACGTTGGTGGCTGCCAATGCCTGGCTGCTGTGCCCTGGCTGGAGCTTGGCAGGAGCTGCTGCACCCTTGCTCCCTGGCACGGCGGCAGCAACGCTGCTCAGATCTCCCTGCAGGTTCAAAAGTTAACGTGCAAACCGATCTCCTCCAGCCGCCGGGAGGTTTGAATGGCATCCTTTTAGGCTGGGGAACAGGGAGCAGCAGGTCAAGAGGGCTGCAGTGCCAAGAGAAGCAAAGAACCAGATTGGTTCCCTTCTCCTTGGCTCTTTTGCCTCTCCAAACCCACTCAGCTGTCTTATCTGTTTAGATCACGGAGTCCTTGGAGCGGGGATAGTCACTCAGCACACACAATGCATAGTGCAAATAAAGACCTGCTCTCCTGGCAGAAGTGGTGGGGAGAGAGCCACCTTCACTCCACCGGGGCGTCTGCCACCCTTCAGGGTGGTGTGGGAGCAATCATGGAGTTGTAGAATGTTATGGGCTGGAAGGGACCTTTGAGGGAGCTTTAAGGGTCAATCATCTTCCCCTGCTGTAAAACCTGATGGTGTTCTGGCTGCGGTGGTCGTTCACAGGCGTGCCGTGGGCATCTGAGGAGATGGGACGTGGCCAAGTGCTGGGAGAAGGGCCCAGCCACCCTGGGGCCAGCTGGCACCCGGGCATCCCCCTCCCCACCCGCTCCTCCTGTGCTCCGATAACCACAACCTCCTCCTTTTCCCTTCTGTTCCAAGGTGGCAAGGAGAATAAAATGCCCATCTTGATCTCCAAGATATTCAAGGGGCTGGCAGCGGATCAGACCGAGGCGCTGTACGTGGGGGACGCCATCCTCGCCGTCAACGGGACCGACCTCTCCGAGGCGACGCACGACGAGGCCGTGCAGGCCCTGAAGAAGACGGGCAAGGAGGTGGTCTTGGAAGGTAGGAGACAGGAGGCTGAGGATCCTGCTGCTGCGAGGAGCTGCTCCCTGTTTTTCCCAGCGATGTCCTGGGAGCGCAGGGATGGCACATCGACTGCCTACTGATTTGCATACTCTTTCAAATGGAAAACGAGATGTGCAGACTGCTTGATCTGCTCCTCTGAAGAGCTGGAGGTAGCTGCTGGGATCTCCCTGTCACCGGAGAGGAAGAGACATGTGTGTGCCACTGCGCGATGCCCAGCGGCTCCGACTCGCTGCGGGCAGGCAGCAGTGGGAGGTGTGGGGCGAGTTGATGCCACTGTGCAGTGCCCAGCAGCTCTGTCTCACTGCAGGCAGGCAGCAGTGGGAGGTGTGGGGCGAGTTGATGCCACTGTGCAGTGCCCAGCAGCTCTGTCTCACTGCAGGCAGGCAGCAGTGGGAGGTGTGGGGCGAGTTGATGCCACTGTGCAGTGCCCAGCAGCTCTGTCTCACTGTGAGCAGGCAGCAGTGGGAGGTGTGGGGCGAGTTGATGCCACTGTGCAGTGCCCAGCAGCTCTGTGGGCTT
>WAAF01008234.1:153547-172444 GCA_013400475.1 Tricholaema leucomelas
CCGACCCAGGTGCAGGACCTTACACTTGGCCTTGTTAAATGCCATGAGGTTGGCCTGAGCCCACCTCTGCAGCCTGTCCAGGTCCCTCTGGATGGCATCCCTGCCCTCCAGCATGGGGCAGTGGGCTGGGGTGAGACTCTCCAGTGTGGCAGAGCTGGGAAGTGATGCATTTGAATGTGAGTCTCAGCAGTGGCTTCCATGTGCCAGATCTCAGCCTGGCTCTGCCTCCTGGGTGTCATTGCTGGCTGGCTGTGAGGACATGCAGATACCTCTCAGTGTGGCCTGCCAAGACTTTTTTGTACTCCTCCCTTGGTCTTTGCAGGAGGAGTTTGCCTGTATTTATATTACATTGTTATTTTGGGGAGAGCTGCTCTGCCTTACCTTATTCTTCCTTGTTTTTCTTTCTGCTTTGCTTGGTATCCAGAGACATCCACAGCAGGGGAGAGCCTGTTAAACATCCTTCCAGCTGTGCTGGGAAGGACTTTGGTGCCAGGAGTGGTTTTCCCAGAGAGGCCCCTGTACTGTACTGGCGTGGGGAGAGAACTGGGAGCAGTGGGGAGGAGTTGCTGAGGCAGCCACGAGCATCTCACCTCCTTGGCAGCCTGGGGCTCGTTGCTCCTGGGTTGTGTTTGCAGCTCTCCAGGGCTCACTCAGCCAAGTAATAGCTTGGAGGGTTGAAACTGAGGAATGCTGAGGGGCACTGGGTGCTGGGGGTGCCTGTCTGTGGTGGGCTGATTGCCCTAAGCATGGGAAGACCAGGCAGCCACAGAGGGTGGGGATGGGCACGGTGGGGAACCACAGGATTTCTTAGGTTGGAAAAGACCTTCAAGCTCCTCCAGCCCAATCAGTAGTTTCACACTGACAAGTCCTTGACTCAACCAAATCTCTCAGCACAGCATCTCATCACTGGGAATGGCTATGGTTGTGCAACAGCCACAACATTTAGGTGCCCCTGGGGTAAATAATACACAGTGCAGAGTGGAAAGAGGGTGCTGAGTGGAGGTGGATGATGGTAGTCTGTAACTACCTGAAGGGACCTTGTGGAGAGGCTGCTGCTGGGCACTTCTCACAGGTAATTGGAGACAGAACAAGGGGGAATGGCCTCCAGCTGAGGCTGGGGAGGTTTAGCTTGGACCTTAGGAAAACATTTTTCATGGAGAGAGTGGTCAGGGACTGGAATGAGCTGCCCAGAGAGGTGGTGGAGTCACCCAGCCTGGCTGTGTTTCAGGGTGGTTTGGATGTGGTGCTTGGGGCTATGGTTTCAGGTGAATCTTGTAGAGTAGGGTTCTAGGTTGGACTTGGTGATCCTGAGGGGCTTTGCCAACCTGGATGCTTCTGTGATTCCATGGTAACTGAGGTCTGTGTGCTTGCCCCACTGCTTCAGGGCTCAGAGGGGCTTCAGGACAGAAAGCCCTGAGGTGGCCTCCAGTGCATGAGCAGCCAGACCTTGCCCTCGGTGATGCTCTTTGTACTTTGCTGCTTTAGGTGTGGTAACAAACACAAAGGGAGCCTTTGGGCTTGCCCTGGAGGTGATGCAGAGAGGTGGTGAGGGGACCACATCCTCTCATCTCTTCCACACCTTGCTATCCTGAAGCTTTGCTTTCCCTGGGGAGTTTTCTGGGCTTGATTCTCATCCTGTGGAAGCAGGGAGAGCTGTCCCCTGATCTCCCTGGTGGCCCATGGGTCACCACTGGCCATACAGCACAGAGGACTGTTTAATGAAGAGCTGGGGCATGGCATGTGGCACTGAGTGCTGGGACAGGACTCTGGGGCAAGAGGGGCAGTGATGGCACCTCCGCCCTACAGCATCCCATGGCATCTTCCTCCCTGGGGTGGAAGGGCTTGAGCTGAGGCAGCTGGGACCAGCAGCTGCTCTGTTGTTTGTGCTGGCAGCCAGGGGCATGCCAGGGTGGTTGTTGGCAGTCCCTGTGCTGAGTGTTTTGGAAGCACATCACAACATCAGCTTGAAGTTCACAGCTTGTTTCAGTGTCTCTTTGGGATGTGTGACTGCTGACACATACCTTGGTTTAAAGTGTACATTTTGCACCACTAGTCCTGAGGCAGACAGGAACCACCTTAGGATCAGCACTGGATCTCCAGGACCTATCTGGAAGCTTCTCTGATGTGCTGACCAGCATACTTTTTTGTCTTGCTGTGTAGATGCTGCTGGTAAGGGAAGCAGCAGGACTTATCCTGATCTCCAGGCTGAAGCAGAGCATGCCAGCACCAAGCTGGTGGCCCAAGTACTGAGTGGGTGCTCTTGGGCCTGCTGCTGGGTGCCTGTGTGGCTGTTTTCCTGGCTGGAGAATGGTTTTGTGGCTCCTCAGCAAAGCTCTCAGGAAATTGGCTTTGGGTAGTCCTGAGCCATGGGCATGTGTGTGGACAGGTTGTAGTGACTTGGGGTCAAAGGTTCAGGAGTGTTTGGCACAGGCTTGTTCCCCATCCTTAGGGGAGGATGGGCTGGGGGAGGGTGAGGGTCTGGTCCCCAGGAGGTAAACCCAAGGGATTTGGATGCTTTTGGCTGTTTCTGATGTGCTGAGGAGAAAAAAAGCCAACTGTAAGACACAGATGTGAGCAAGGCAGACCTGGAGCCTTTGGTCCAACATGTCCCTGCTGCCCTGCAGGGTTCAAGGGACATGCCATGCTCTGGCCATGCTGCAAGCTTGGCAGCCCCTGTGCTGTGACCCCCCTGCAGAGATTGACCACCAGCAGCTGCTCACATGTGGCCTCTCCAGAGATTTCTGCTGTTCTCCCAGAACCTGAGAAGTGGTGGTCAGTGTGAAACCTGGAGCAGTTCAAGGTCCTCTCTGACCCTTCTCCTCCACCCTGGAGAGGGTCAGTGGGACAAGCTGCCTCCCCAGGGAGCAGAGAGGCCTCATGGCTTTGGGAGCTGAGTGGATTAGCTCAGCAGGAATCAAGAGGGCTGTTTGCTGGCTGAAAGTGGCTTGAAGCCAGCAGCCGTGTATCTGATGAGTGACTTTTGGAGGGTTCTGGCCCAGCACTGGAGGGTTAACTTGAAAAAAAACCCCAATGAAATTCAGGAGTTGCAGTTGAGAGATGATTTGTAGCATGGTCTGAGTTAGTTGCTTGGATGAGATGGAGGCAATGTGCTGTGCAGCACTAAGGGCTTGAGCTGCTGGAAAGCTGTGCTGCAGAGAAAGGGGCCTGGGAGTGCTGGTGGGCAAGTTCAGCATGAGCAAGCAGTGGCCAAAAGGCCAGCAGGATCCTGGCAAGCATTATGAAGAGTGTGGCCAGCAGGTCGAGGGAAACTCTCCTCCTCTACACTCTGTCCTGGTGAGGCTGCATCTGGATCCAGTCCTGGGCTCAATTCTGCAGTTCAAAAGAACTACTAATGAAGGGCCATGAGGATGCTGAGGGGCCTGGAGCAGCATTGTGAGGAGCAAAGGCTGAGAGCCCTGGGGCTGAGAGCCTGGAGAAGAGCAGCCTGAGAGGGGATCTGATCAATGCTCAGCAAGAGCTAAAGGGTGAGGGGCAAGAAGATGGAGCCAGACCCTTCTTGGTGGTACCCAGTGACAGGACAAGGGGCGATGAGCACAAACTGGAACCCAGGAGGTTCCATCTGAACAGGAGAAACTTCTTTGGTGTGTGTTGGAGCCTTGGAGCAGGCTGCCCCGAGAGGTTGTGGAGTCTCCTTCTCTGGAGAGATTCCAATGCCACCTGGGCATTGTGATCCAGGGCAAGCTGCCGTGGGTGCCCCTGCAAGGAGTTGGACTGGATGATCTCCAGAGCTCCTTTCCAACCCCCACCATGCTGGGGTTCTGTGTAATGAGTGGATCCATCCAATACCAGGTGACTCCCTGCAGTGAAGGGCCTGGCAGAGGTGAATCCATTATCAATCCCATGCTGGGGTCACCAGAGGAGACAGCAGCTCCCAAGGGATGGTGGCCCAGCCCTGGTGCACAGCACCCTGGGGAGCACCATAGCCTCCAACACAACCCAGCTGCTGTGCCAACTTGGGACCCCACCAGTGGGAACCCATCAGTGCTTTGTGACCAGCCTTAAATCCTCCTTGAAGCCACGTGCCCGAGAGGCACAGGCTGGCAATTTGCTGTGCCCATCAGGATGTGACCCTAGCACTGCACAGCTGATGCCAGTGGCGTCTTCCACATGCCCAGGGAGCCAGGGGCTGGCACAGGGCATGCTGCTCGGGTTTCAGTGGCTGGGTGATACCTTTCTGGAGTCCAGTGAGCTCCCAGGCAGCAGCAGCAGGGTGGCAGATCCTTGCTGCCAAGCTGAGTGCCTCGGGGTGCGGTCCAGCGCGGCTCGGATGCCGCTGGGAGCGTGGCTGCTATTTATAAGGTGCAGGGCATGAGGCTGGTGGCCCCATGCTGCCTCCTCGGCCCCGGGGCCACCACGGGCTGCCATTTATAGCTGGGTCCCACTGGGGCCAGGTAGCTTGGGATGGGATTTGGGGATGTAGAGGTTTTTGGCAGGGCTTGCTGGGACAGGAGTGAAGGGAAGATGGAGGTGGTGGGGCAGGGCAAGCATGGGAGTGGTAGGCTCTGCGTGCAGGCTCTCTCACGGTTGGAAAAGGGCTCCTGGCACAAAAGCAGGCTGCTGTGGCTTTGTTGCAGGGCTGGAGCTGCTCCACCAAGCAGCTATCTGCAAGAGTTGGCTGCAAAGCCAAGCTCATGCACCCCCTTTGGCACCTCACAACGCTGGCTTGGAGCTTGAGTGAGCCCAGTGGGGACGTGGCAGCAAGCATGTGTCTGTACCACGGTGTTTTCCCCAAGGGCCACCGAAGGGAACCCCTTCCCTGGAGCCAGCAGCCGGTCTCATGCTGCATCCCCATGCCTGGCATCCCCCCGCCCTGCTCAGCCAAAGCTTTTTGGCCGTTGAAGCTGACCTAATTTTCATGATTGTAGCTGTGGGGCCCCATCAACCCGCGGTGACTTTCATCTCCCCCTTCTTCTAAAACCTCAGGAGCCAGCTCTGAGGACTCTGGCTCCAGATCCAGACTTGCTGGGGACTGGAAGCTGAACTCGTCCCTGGTTTCTAACTCGTGGGGCAGGGCG
Organism: Tricholaema leucomelas; assembly: GCA_013400475.1. Lineage (NCBI taxonomy): Eukaryota > Metazoa > Chordata > Aves > Piciformes > Lybiidae > Tricholaema lacrymosa > Tricholaema leucomelas. The sequence continues at coordinate 158,584 of WAAF01008234.1, forward strand.
ATGCGAGCTGTGAGCACGCAGCTGGAGGCTGTTCCTGGGGCTGAGCCGTGCTGAGAGAGCTGCTCTCCCACTTGGCAGTGGGACTGGCTGTCCCAGCACGCCTTGGGCACTGTAATTTTGGCCTGGGACTCCTGCCCACTCCCCACCCCTGCCTCCACGTGCTGCCCTAGGGACCGGATCAGATGTGGATCTGAGTTAAAGGAAGGAGAGAAGGGGGGAAAGGCTGTTTTTGGCCCTCCTGGGAGGCACCCTGAGCTGGGATGTTGGAGCATGGGTGTCCTTCCCTTCCAGAGAGGTCCTGGAGATACAGTGCCAGCCCTAAGGAGATGCTAAGCCCACCTAGGTGTCAATATTACCCTCTGATATGGCAGTGCCCACTAGTGCCATCCACTCCTCACCCACAGGGTGCAAGTCAGAGGACTTGCACTTGGGGACTGGATCAGACGTGGATCTGGGTCAAAGGGAAGGGAAAAGGGGGAAAAGGCCATTTTTAGCCCTCCTGACAGGCACCTTGAGCTGAGATGTTGGAGCCCTTCCCTCCCAGAGAGCCCACTAGTGCCATCCACTCCCCACAGCCACAGGGGTGCACGTCAGAGCACCTGCAGCACCCATGGGTGACAGCTCTGGGGAGGTGATGGAGGAAGCACCCGCTCTGGTGCCACGGGTTCTGACAGGGCAGGGGGGTTCTGGAGGGGAGGATGAGACCACCCTGGCCTGTGCCATGCCCTCAACAGGCTGCTGCCTCTCTTGCAGTGAAGTACATGAAGGAGATCTCTCCCTACTTCAAGAACTCCTCCACGGGGGCGACGGTCAGCTGGGACCCCTCGCCCACCGCCCTGCAGAAGCGGTCGTCTCCCCTGCTGCCTCCTCGGGAGCTGCGGGAGGGCAAGACCCTGCCCCTGAAGATGTGCTACGTGTCCCGCAAGTGCCTCCCCACCGACCCGGAGCACAGGTCAGGGCACGGCGTGCCGGGGGCGGGGGCGGTGGCGATGCCTCTGCGGTGCCGAGGGCCGTCGGGGACCCAGCGGGGCCGTGTCCCTGCAGGTACCTGGAGGTGTGCTCGGCGGACGGGCGCGTTGCCCTCTTCCTGCGGGCGAAGGACGAGGCGACGGCGCAGTCCTGGCTCGGTGCCATCCAGGCCAACGCGGGCGCGCTGCTGCCGCGGGTGAAGGAGGAGCTGCGAGCCCAGCTGGCAGGTGCCAGCGGAGTGGCTGGGAGGGACATCAAGCACGTGGGCTGGCTGACCGAGCAGGTACTCCACGTCCCCCAGCACCCCATGGCACCGTGCTGTTGGTGGCCCTGACCCCATCCCCCTTGCAGCTCCCTAGTGCTGGCACCAGGAACCTCTTGGCCATCCTGACCGAGAAGGAGCTGCTGCTGTATGGCAGCCTGCCTCAGAACCGTGATGCCCTGGGCAAGCCCACGCACAACTACCCCCTCATTGCCACCAGGTAGGGGACACTGAACCAGCACTCGTCTGCCGTGCATGAGAGGTGGCTTGGTGGCAGTGGCAGGGGTTGGGAGGTCAGGGAAGAGCTCCAGGGATGGTGACAGAGCCCCAAGGTGGTGACAGTGACTGGGGGTGGTGGCAGGGATGGGCTATCCAGGGGTGTTGATGGGGTCCTAGGTTGGTAACAGTGCCAAAGGGTGGTGGCAGGGACTTGAGATTGCAGTGTCCAAGTGTGGTGGCAGGGGCAGGGGTTCAGGGTTAGCAGCCCAGCATAGTGACAGTGACTGGGGATGGTGATGGGAGCTGGAGATAAGGGCAAGCTGATAGTAAGAATCCCAGTGGCAGCAGAGGCTTTTGAGATAGTGGTGGAGTCCAGAGGTGATGGCAGAGCAGGATGGTGGCTTGGATAGGCATCGTGGTAGAGCCCCAGGTGTGGTGGCAGTGTCTGAGGCAGATGGCAGAGGCTGGGGATCAGGGCAGAGCCCCAGGGAGAATGACAGTGACTGGGGTGATGACAGGGGCTGGGGATCAGGACAGAGCCCCAGGGAGGGAGGCAGCGACTGGGGTGATGACAGGGGCTGGGGATCAGGGCAGAGCCCCAGGGAGAATGACAGTGACTGGGGTGATGACAGGGGCTGGGGATCAGGACAGAGCCCCAGGGAGGGAGGCAGCGACTGGGGTGATGACAGGGGCTGGGGATCGGGGCAGAGCCCCAGGGAGGATGGCAGAGGCTTCTGAGATGGTGGCAGAGCCCCAGGTCGGTGTCAGTGTCCCGGGGCAGTGCCAGTCCTGGGTGGCTCCATGCGGGAGCGCATCCGCGGGGCTGCAGCGCCCTCTGGCGGCCTCATCGCGCAGCCTCAGGAGCGGAGCGGGCCAGGCCGGGACGCGGAGCGGGTGCGGGGAGCGGAGCGGTACTGAGCAGTGCTGACGGCGGTGCGGTGCCGCAGGCTGGTGCACTCGGGGCCGGCCAAGGGTTCCGCGCTGTACGAGGCGGAGCTGTCGTTCGCGCTGCGCAGCGGCAGCCGGCTGGGCGTGCAGAGCCACCTCTTCAGCCTGGAGAGCCCCCGCGACCTGGCGCTGTGGACGCGGCTGCTGGTGGACGGAACCCACGGAGCTGCCGAGCTGGTCCAGGAGGTCTCGGCAGGTCAGAGGGGTTCTAGAGCGGAACGGGGTGGTGGGGCAGGGGGCTGCCGTCTCACCTCTGTCCCCTCCCTCGCCCCCAGCTTGCACGTGGAAGGGGCAGGAGTGCACCCTGTCCATCCACATCGACAGGGGCTTCACCATCTCCACCACCGAGCCCGGGCTCAGCAAGACCATCCTGCTCCAGCAGCCTTTTGAGAAGCTCCAGATGTCCTCTGATGATGGCACCAAGATGCTCTACCTGGACTTTGGTGGCCCAGAGGGAGAGATTGTGAGTTGGCTTTACCCTCACCTACCTTCCCACCTACCCTGGGGCGAGACAGTGAGCAGAGCACCCACCCTGTGCACAGCACCCGTCCCACCCAGCATGAAGGGGTGAAGCATGACCTGTCCATCCACCCCTGGCTGCACACAGCCCCTGCAGTATGTAGCTCTTCCCATGGCCCCAGTAAGGCCGTGGTGGCATCTGGGGGACTCTGGGTGGTCTCTGCCCTGTCTGCTGGCTGCTCCAGGCACAGCTTCCCCATTGGAAACATCCCTCCGTTCCTTTCTTGCAGCAATTGGACCTTCACTCTTGCCCCAAAACCATTGTCTTCATCATCCACTCCTTCCTCTCGGCCAAGGTGACCCGGCTGGGGCTGCTGGCATGAAGAAGGAGTGGAGCATCGGGCAGAGCAGCCCCATCCCCACCGATCTATGCACCTCCCTCCAGGCCATCCCAGCCGCAAGCCCGTTTGGGGTCACACCACTCCCACCAAGGAAAAGCACCATCCAGCTGGGAAAAAACCATTTCAGGGCGACAACAGGGTGAAACCCCTCGTGGATGGCAGCACCAGGACTCTTCTGGTTCCTTCTCCTCCTCCTTCCCCCAGCGGGATGCCCGGCGGCGGCTGGAGGAGCCCGGTGGGAGCCGGCGGCGGCTGGAGGAGCCCGGTGCGAGCCCACGGCGGGCGGCCCCGCGAACGTCACCCCAGTGCCTTCTGAGATGCTATTTTCTCTACAAGTAACCCATTTCTAGCTGTGTTTTCTATTTATATCGCCCAGCTCAACATGCTGGACCTGGCAGCTCTCACCCACCTGCCTCGGACCCCCTCAGGAAAGTCCTGCAGCACAAGGATGTGCGTTTGTCTCCCTTCCCCCCAGACAGACGGCTCAAGGCGCTGGAGCCCCGAGGCAGCTCCGTGGTGCTCCTGAGGTGGGAGCTGCAGATCAGCTTCTTCCAGCCTGTGCTGACTCGTGGGAACCACTGTTCTGGGTCGGAGTTGGGCAGTTTGCTTCCTTTGGCTGACTCCTGAGTCACTTTATTCCTTGGTTGAGGGGGAGGGTTGTCAGGTGGCTGCTGGGAAACAACTTCAATGAAACAAAAGATTCTGCATGAAAACACTTTTTTGGGGCGGGGGGGGGGGAGGAGATGGTGTCAAATAAACATTGCAGAGCACAACTGACAGGAGCCAAGCTCTGTCTCCTGGTTCCTCTTGGAGAAGCAGAAGATCTGTTTGTGGGTGATACCTGAGCAGTGGTGCCTTGGTGTGTTTTCTTGTTGGGAAGAAGGAAGGGCTTTACTTGGAGGCTGTGGGATGTTGCTGTGACCTGGTGGAGTTGGTCTGAGAGTGCTGGGGACCCTGGGATGGGTCTCAGGTGATGTGCCCAGTGGTGTGCTGGACATGGCAGAGAGGGACATGGTGATGGGGACCCTGGGATGGGTCTCAGGTGATGTGCCCAGTGGTGTGCTGGACATGGCAGAGAGGGACATGGTGATGGGGACCCTGGGATGGGTCTCAGGTGATGTGCCCAGTGGTGTGCTGGACATGGCAGAGAGGGACATGGTGATGCCTGCAATAACCAACATGAAGTGCCAAAGCTCTGTGTGGGCAGTGTTGCCTGAGGAGTCTCTAGGAGCTTGGTGAGAGCTGTTGGCCACCCAGTGGTCCCCCCGTGTCCTCAGGGAAGGTGCTGTGCTGGGGCCAGGAGCTGTTGGTGTGGTTTATTGAGAGGTATCACAGCATCACAGGATAATAGGGGTTGGAAGGGACCCATGGACATCATTAAGTCCAACCTCCCTGCCACAGCAGGACCACACAATCTAGCTCAGGTCACACAGGAACACATCCAGACAGGCCTGGAAAGGCTCCAGAGAAGGAGACTCCACAACCTCTCTGGGCAGCCTGTGCCAGGGCTCTGGGACCCTTCCAGTCAAGAAGTTCCCCCTTGTGTTGAGCTGGAACCTCCTGTGCTGCAGCTTCCATCCACTGCTGCTTGTCCTATGCCAGGCAGCAGTGAGCAGAGCCTGTCCCCCCCTCCTGACCCCCAGCCCTCAGATAGTTATAGACATTTATTAGATCTCTCAGTCTTCTCCAGACTAAGCAGCCCCAGGGCCCTCAGCCTCTCCTCATAAGGAAGCCCTCCAGTCCCCTCATCATCCTCATAACCCTCCACTGGACCCTCTCCAACAGATCCTTGTCCCTCTTCAACTGAGGAGGCCAAAACTGAACCCAGTATTCAAGATGAGGACTCAGCAGGGCAGAGTAGAGGGGCAGGAGAACCTCCCTTGATCTGCTGAACACACTCCTAATGCACCCCAGGATCCCATTGGCCTTCTTGGCCAGCAGGGCACATTGCTGTGCCATGGCTAACTTGTTAGCCACCTCACTCCCAGGTCCCTCTCCTTGGAGCTGCTCTGCAGCAGATAAGATTTGTCAGTGTGTTTCTACCAGGCTGTGGGATGTGCTGGTCCAGCACTGTGGGGCAGCTGCAGTAGCAGAGCTCTTGGCACAATGTCTGCAGCTGCACAGGGACAATGGGACAAGAAAGGGTCATGTTTGCATCATTGCACAGTGATGAGCTGGAGAAGTGAGCCTGAGTGGACCTCATGAGGATCCAAAAGGCTGAGTGTAAGGACTTGCACCTTGATGAGGGTAACTTCTGGTTAGCTGGAGAGCAGCCCTGTGGAAAAGGACTTTGAGACACTGGCAGGTGAAAAGTTGGAGACAAGCTGGCACTGTGCTCAGACCTGTCCTGGGCTGATCCCCAGCAGCATGGGCAGCAGGGGCAGGGAGGAGATTCTGTCCCTCTGCTCTGCTGTGCTGAGACCCCCCTGCAGCACTGGGGCCAGCTCTGGAGTCCTCGTCACAGACAGGGACCTGTTGGAGTGGGACTAGAGGATGCCACAGCAATGCTGTGAGTCCTGGAAGCTCTCTGCTGTGAAGCCAGGCTGGGAGAGTTGTGGTTGTTCAGCCTGGAGAAGAGAAGGCTGTAAGGAGACCTTCTGATGGTCTTTCAGTGCTTAAAGAGGCTGAGCAGAAAGCTGGGGACAGAGTTTTGAGCAGAGCCTGCTGTGACAGGACAAGGGGTGATGGTTTGGAACTAGAAAAGGGAGAATCAGAACAGATGGAGGAATAAGGGTAGTGAGACCCTGCCCCAGGTTGCCCAGAGAGGTGGCAGATGCCCCATGCCTGGCACCATTCCAGGTCAGCTTGCCTGGGGCTGTGAGCAACCTGCTCTAGTTGCAGATGTCCCTGCTGACTGCAGGGGGGAATCCATGAGATCACCTTTGAAGGTTCCAAAGGTTCAAACCCAAACTATTCTGTGATCCTATGAAACTGTTTTAACACTTCTTCCATCCTGGCCCTGTACCTGAGGGAGCCTGGAGTCTCCCAGGAAAGCCACTAGCCAGAATCACAGGATCACAGAGTTGCTCAGACTGGCAAAGCCCTTCAGGCTCCTCCAGTCCCATCATCAGTTTCACACTCACAGGGCCTTGACTCCACCAAACCCCTCAGCACAGCATCTCATCACTAGGAATGGCTGTGCTTGGAAAGGACCACCAGGATCAGCCACTCCAACCTTCATCCCAGCATCCTTCATCGCCAGACCACAGCCTCCAGCACCACATCCACTCTCCTCTTAAACACCTCCAGAGATGGTGACTCCACCACCACCTCCCTGGGCAGCCTGTGCCAGTGCCTGACCACCTGCTCAGGAAAGAGCTTCCTCCCAACAGCCAACCCAAACCTCCCCTGGCACAACTTGAGGCCATTTCCTCTTGTCCCATCATTAGTAACTGGGGAGAAGAGACCAGCTCCAGCCTCACTGCAACCTCTTTTTAGGTAGCTGTAGAGGGCAATAAGGTCCCCTCTCAGCCTCTTCTTCTCCAGGCTAAACACCCTCAGCTACTCCTCATAGCTCCTGTTTGCCAGAGCTCTCCCCAGCCTCATCGCCCTTCTCTGCCCCTGCTCCAGCACCTCAGTGTCCCTCCTGTACTGTGGTGACCCAAACTGGACACAGCACTCGAGGTGTGGGCTTAGGAGTGCTGAGTACAGGGGCAAAGGCTCAGGCTGCTGGCTGAATAATAGCTCCACATAGCACTGAACCTGTCAACATCCTGCTACGGTGGCTGGAGCTGTCCCAGCGTGACTCTGCTGGGAGCAGTGGGATCAGCTGCATTGCTGGCTGGGCTGCAGCAGCTCTACCTTTTGGAGCCTCGGAGAGGGGGTCCCTGCTCCTTGGGTGCATGTAGAGTGAAGGTGGCACCTGGGTCAGTGCAATCCCAGGCACAGCTCCAGGCTGAGTGGGGAATGGCTGAGAGCAGCCCTGAGGAGAAGGACCTGGGGGTCTGGGGTGATGAAAAGCTCAACAGGAGCCTGCAGTGTGCACATGCAGCCCAGACAGCAACCCTGTGCTGGGCTGCAGCAAGAGCAGTGTGGGCAGCAGGGCAAGGGAGGGGATTCTCCCCCTTTACTCTGCTCTCCTCAGACCCCACCTGGAGTACTGTGTGCAGTTCTGGAGCCCCCAACACAAGAAGGACATGGAACTGCTGGAGCGAGTCCAGAGGAGAGCCACGAAGATGCTCAGAGGGCTGCAGCAGCTCTGCTATGAGGACAGGCTGAGAGAGTTGGGGCTCTGCAGCCTGGAGAAGAGAAGGCTTCGAGGAGACCTTAGAGTGGCTTTCCAGTATCTGAAGGGAGCCTACAGGAAGGCTGGGGAGGGACTATTGACAAGGTCTGGTAATGTCAGGACGAGGGGGAATGGGTTTAAGCTGGAAGAGGGGAGATTTAGACTGGATGTTAGGAGGAAGTTCTTTACAGTGAGGGTGGTGAGACACTGGCACAGGTTGCCCAGGGAGGTTGTGGATGCTTCCTCCCTGGAGGCGTTTAAGGCCAGGCTGGATGAGGCCTTGAGCAACCTGCTCTAGTGGGAGGTGTCCCTGCCTATGGCAGGGGGTTGGAGCTGGATGATCCTTGAGGTCCCTTCCAACCTAAACCATTCTATGATTCTATGAAGATGTGTGGTGAGGGCCAATCAAGCCACCAGTGGGAGCTGAGTGATTCTGCAGAGTAGGGTGGGTGCAGTGCCTGGTGCTGGCAGTGTGTGTCTGAGGGGATGCATCTGGGGGAGGCTGTGCTTTGCCATGTGCAGAACCACTCCCAGGTGCAGGCACCCTGATGCTGTGGCAGCTTTTGGGGTGCAGGGGGAGAAGCAGGGCATGAGCTGCCCAAAAAAAGGGAGGAAGGCAATAAAACTGGGAAGGTGCCTGTGGTCTGGGCAGGGAGGAGGCACAGCAGTAGCTTCCTTGGTGTGGAGAAATCAGAGACTCACAGAATGGATTGAGTTGGAAGGGACTTTAAAGGGCTTGCTTTCCAGGCTGGTGTTGAAGGCTTGAGGCCAAGTACAGAGACCTCAGCCTTGGGGGGGAAAAAACCATTGAGTTATCTCCTAAACCTCTGACTTTCCAATTCTCCTTGATGTCAATGTCCAGGTATGGTCAGACACCTGGAATCAGCATGGAATTTCTTGGCCCAGAGAAGGGGTTGGCAGTGAGATCGAGGTGGTAAGATGAGCCCAAGTTTGCTGATGATACCCAAACTGAGAGGATTGGCAGCTAAAGCAGCCAGCTGTGCAATCCAGCAAGACCTGGGCAGGCTGGAGAGCTGGGCAAAGAGGAACTTCCATGAGGTTCAACAAGAGGAAGTGTAGAGTCCTGCACCTGGGGAGGAAGAACACCATGCACCAGTGCAGGTGAGGGAAGCAGCTCCATGGAGTCCACCTTGGAGTGCTGGTGGACAGTAAGTTCTCCATGGCACAACAATGTGCCCTTGTGGCCAAGAAGGCCAATGGGTTCCTGGGGTGCATTAAGAAGAGTGTGGCCAGCAGGTCAAGGAGAGGTTCTCCTGCCCCTGTACTGGTGAGACCACATCTGGAGTCCTGGGTCCAGTGCTGGGTTCACCAGTTCAAGAGGGAAGGGATATATGGCAGAGTGTCCAATGGAGGCTATGAGGATGATGAAGGGACCTGGGGCTGTTTAGTCTGGAGGAGAGAAGGCTGAGAGGGGATCACATCAATGGTTACAAATACCTGAAGGGTCAAGAAGGGGCCAGGCTTGGACTGATTTTGAATTCAGATTTCTTCTAGTCCTAATTTTTCAGTGGTGCAAATAGAGTCATGTATTTGCCTACTGAATCATGACTGGGCTTGAACACAAACACAAACCAGTTCTCTTCTTTGGGCTTGCATCTCAGGCAGCTCTCTTCAAGGGAGATTATGCCATGGCAGTTTTGCTAGTGACTTCAGCTGGGGCTAACTTAGATTCTCTTCTTCTGTGATAGGACAAGGGGCAATGGACACAAACTAGAACCCAGGAGGTTCCACTTTGACATGAGGAGGAACTTCTTTACTCTGAGAGTGCTGGAGCCCTGAAGCAGATTGCCCAGAGAGGTTGTGGAGTCTTCTTTAGGGAGACAAAGCTGGTGAGGGGCCTGGAGCACAGCCCTGTGAGGAGAGGCTGAGGGAGCTGGGGGTGTGCAGCCTGCAGAAGAGGAGGCTCAGGGCAGAGCTCATTGCTGGCTGCAGCTCCCTGCAGGGAGGCTGTAGCCAGCTGGGGTTGGGCTCTGCTGCCAGGCAGCCAGCAACAGAAGAAGGGGACACAGCTTGAAGCTGTGCCAGGGCAGGTCTAGGCTGGATGTTAGGAGGAAGTTCCTGGCAGAGAGAGTGATTGGCATTGGAATGGGCTGCCCAGGGAGGTGGTGGAGTGGCTGTGCCTGGAGGTGTTGAAGCCAAGCCTGGCTGGGGCACTTAGTGCCATGGTCTGGTTGCTTGGGCAGGGCTGGGTGCTAGGTTGGGCTGGCTGAGCTTGGAGCTCTTTGCCAACCTGCTTGATTCTGTGGTTCTCTGTAGAGATTCCAATCCCATCTGGACATTGTGATCCTGGGCAAGCTGCTGTGGCTGACCCAGCTTTAGCAGTGGGGCTGGACTGGGTAATCTCCAGAGGTCCCTTCTGACCCTTCCCATTCTGTAACTCTGTGGTTCCATGAGCAGCTCCCAGTGCTGGATGACATCTGTAAGGAGTGACGAGGGCCTGGCACTGCACCACGCTGCTCCCTGAGGAGCAGTAACAGCTCCTCCTGGCTTTATTTTGCCAGGCACTTTTATGGCTGAAGGACTAATGCTTTTGAAAGGAGCTTTAAAATAAGTCTGATGAGCCTGACTTAGAGAGCTGGGGTGGTGGCAGTGGGCTCAGATGAAAGCAGATTTCCTCAGCTGAGTCACTTTGAGGCAACTCACAGTGTTGGACACTTTGGCCGCTGTGACCGAGCCAGCCTGGGGGAAGGGAATTGTAAATGTGCTGGGAGCGTTGGGAAATGAATGGCAAATGGGAAAGGAGAAGGAAAAAAAGGTATTTTCCTCTGTGAGGAGCATTTGGGGTGGTGGTTGCCAGGGCAGAGGCAAAGTGGGGATGGAAATGGAGGCATAGAGACGTTGGCAGCCAAACCAACAGACAGGAACTTGAACACCAGAACAAGAGGACACAGCCTCAAGCTACACCAGGGGAAATTTAGGCTTGAGGTGAGGAGAAAGTTCTGCACTGAGAGAGTCATTGGCTACTGGAATGGGCTGCCCAGGGAGGTGGTGGAGTCGCCGTCCCTGGAGCTGTTCAAGGCAGGACTGGACGTGGCACTTGGTGCCATGGTCTGGCCTTGAGCTCTGTGGTAACAGCTTGGACTTGATGATCTGTGAGGTCTTTTCCAACCTTGGTGATACTGTGAGACTGTGAGAAGCTCCCCATGAGCCTGAGGAGGAGCTTCTTTACGGATGATGGAGCATTGGAGCAGGCTGCAGAGAGAGGTCTCCGTCTCTGGAGACATTCCAAACCTGCCTGGGCATGTTCCATTGTGACCTCCTCTAGGTGAACCTGCCTTGGCAGGGAGTTTGGACTGGATGATCTCCAGAGGTCCCTTCCAACCCTTATCTCCAGAGATCCCTTCCAACCTTTATCTCCAGAGGTCCCTTCCAACCCTTACCATTCTGTGGTACTCCAAAACCACTGCTGCCAGCCTGAGCCGAATGTGGAGAGAAGTTTGGGATGGCAGTGTGGGTGGCACAGCTTGGCTCTTGTGCTGTCCCTTGCCCTTTGGGAGCAGGCTTGGCCAGGCCATGGTGAGGTGAGGCCACGGAGAGGTGAGGTGAGGCCGTGGCAAGCTGAGCTGTGCTTCCTCCGTGCTGTCAGCATCCCTGGACGCAGCATCGCAAGCAGGAACTTTCCCCAGAAGTGGCTTTTCCGTGGTGTGAAGCCTGGAAAGCAGCCCTGAATGAAGGAGCTGGAGAGGGAAGAGAGAGATGCTGTGAGAAGAGTGATTAGGTTGTTCCCAGCTGTTTGCTCAGCCACGGCAGCAAACTGTTTCCCTCCCCATGCCGCTTGTGCTTTCCATTAGCCGGCTCTGACCTTTTGGTGCCGTAATCAAACAAGACAACCCAACACTTAAATCTGAGCATTTAGCCCTGACATTTACAATTGGTTCTCCAGTTAGAGACACCAAATGAAAATTTCCTAGCAGACAGCATGCTGCAGGGAAGGGGAATCAAATAATTCATTGCTGAGTAACAGATGTGCCAGCCCCCTCCAGCTGCCCGCAGCCCATCGCTTGGTGTTTGTGCTGGGGCACCTGTCATGAAAAAGTCACTCTTCAGCTGCAGTTGGGGCTGCAGGTCCCACAGGCAGCTCCTCTTTGGGCCGTGGGGAAACTGGATTTGGTGTTTGATGAGTGTAAGCAGGAGTGATCTTAGCCTGGTGGGAGCAGGGAAGCTATGTGAAGTGTTAAGGAACCAAAGCAGTAATGAGGATGTTTTCTGTCATTCAGCCTTGGCTGTATCCTTGTCTGGAAAGTGAGCATTTGGTGTGTCCCTTGTTCCATCCCTTGGTGTGTCCCTTGTTCCATCCCTTGGTGTGTCCCTCTTTCCATCCCTTGGTGTGTCCCTTGTTCCATCCCTTGGTGTGTCCCTCTTTCCATCCCTTGGTGCATCCCTTGGAATCCCTTGTTCCATCCCTTGGTGCCCCTTGTTCCATTCCTTGGTGTGTGCCTCCTTCCATCCTTTGGTGTGTCCCTCCTTCCATCCCTTGGTGTATCCCTTGGTGTGTTCCTCCTTCCTTGGTGCATCCCTTGGTGTGTTCCTCCTTCCTTGGTGCATCCCTTACTTTGTCCCTCCCTCCATCCCTTGGTGCATTGCTTGGTGTGTCCTTTGTTCCATTCCTTGTTCCATCCCTTGCTACATCCCTCCTTCCATGCCTTACTGTCCCCCCACTTCCATCTCTTGGTGCATCCCTTGGTGTGTCTCTTGTTCCATCTCTTGGTGCATCCCATGATGTGTCTCTTGTTCCATTCCTTACTGTGTCCCCTCTTCCATCCCTTACTGTGTCCCCACTTCCATCTCTTGGTGCATCCCTTGGTGTGTCTCTTGTTCCATCCCTTACTGTGTCCCCTCTTCCATGCCTTACTGTCCCCCCACTTCCATCTCTTGGTGCATCCCTTGGTGTGTCTCTTGTTCCATCCCTTGCTGTGTCCCTCCCTTCCATTCCTTGCTGTGTCCCCCCCTTTCCATCCCTTGGTGCATCCTTTGGTGTGTCTGTTGTTCCATTCCTCATTCCATCCTTTGCTGTGTCCCTCCTTCCATCCCTTACTGTGTCCCCCCTTCCATCCCTTGCTGTGTCCCCCCTTCCATCCCTTGCTGTGTCTCCCCTTCCATTCCTTGCTGCGTCCCCCCCCTTTCCATCCCTTGGTGCATCATTTGGTGTGTTTGTTCCATTCCTCATTCCATCCCTTGCTGTGTCCCTCCTTCCATCCCTTGCTGTGTCCCCCCTTTTCCATCCCTTGGTGCATCATTTGGTGTGTTTCTTGTTCTGTCCCTTGTTCCATCCTTTGCTGTGTCCCTCCTCCATCCTTTGCTGTGTCACTCCTTCCATCCTTTGCTGTGTCCCTCCTTCTATCCCTTAGTGTCCCCCCCTTTCCATCCCCTGGTGCATCCCTTGGTGTGTCCTTTGTTCCATTCCTTGTTCCATCCCTTGCTGTGTCCCTCCTTCTATTGCTCGCTGCAACCAATCCATGGTAGCTGCTGGGCTGTGCCATCACTGGGCAGGGATGGGCATTTCTAGCCCTAAGGAAACCAAGCCCTGAATGTTCAGCAGTGTTTGCCTGGTGAGGATGTAAGGCTGATGGGATGTCAGGGTGTGCTGAGAGCCCCATAACAATCAGTCAATCAATCAATCAATCAATCAGTCTTCTATCAATATATATCTATCTTTTTATTTATCACTCTCTATCAAGCTCTCATCTATCATCTATTTATCAATCTCATCTATCTGTATCTATCAATCATCTATCATCTGTCAGTCTCTCATCTACCAATCATCTATTCCTAGCTATTCATCTATAATCTATTTATCAATTTAATCTATAATCTATCAATCAATCATCTATCAATATCTCAGTCATCTATCATCTATTTATCAATCTCTCATCTGTCAATCATCTCTACCTATCTATTCATCTATCTCTCATCTATTTGTGAATCTCTCATCTATCTGTATCTATTTATCAATCTCATCTATCAATCATCTATATCTACCTCTATATATTCATCTATCATCTATTTGTCAATCTTCTGTCTACCTACCTACCCTACCTATTTACCTATCTACCTACCTATTTACCTATCTACGTACCCTAATTATCTATTTACCTATCTATCTACCTACCTACTACCTATTTATCTATCTACCTACCTACCTATCTAGTTATCTATCTTTCTATCTACCTACCTATTTACTTATCTATCTATCTATCTATCTATCTATCTATCTGCTTACCTACCTACATATCTATTTACCTACCTACCTACCTACCTACCTCTCTACCTACCCACCTACCTACCTAACTACCTATTTACTTACCTATCTACTTACCTATCTATCTAATCTATCTATCTATCTATCTATCTATCTAC
>WAAF01008234.1:181943-194399 GCA_013400475.1 Tricholaema leucomelas
GGGGGTTGGTCTCTTCTCCCAGGCAACCAGCAACAGGACAGGGGGACACAGTCTCAAGTTGTGCCAGGGGAGGTCTGGGCTGGATGTTAGGAGGAAGTTGTTGCCAGAGAGAGTGATTGGCATTGGAATGGGCTGCCCAAGGAGGTGGTGGAGTCACTGTGCCTGGGGGTGTTCAGGAAAAGCCTGGATGAGGCTCTTAGTGCCATGGTCTGGTTGACTGGATAGGGCTGGGGGCTAGGTTGGAGTGGATGATCTTGGAGGTCTCTTCCAACCTGCTTGATTCTATTCTATTCTATTCTATTCTATTCTATTCTATTCTATTCTATTCTATTCTACCTCCCTGGGCAGCCCATTCCAGTAGCTGAACTTCTCTGGGCAACCTGTTCCAGTGTCTCACCACTCTCACAGGAAAGAACTTCTTGCTCCTGTGCAATCTAAACCTAGCCTGCTGTAGCTCAGCACCATAGCTGCTTGTCCTGGCACCACAGCCCCTTATACACAGTCTGTCTGCAGCTCTCCTGGAGATGTGTGCAGACAAAGCTCTCCCAGTCTTGTTCAGACACTATTCTTTTTGGAGTGGCTTCTCTTCCAGAAACAAGACCAGGTGAGATGGTTATTTGGAAACAAAAATACCCTGAGCAGAGCAGAGCAGAGCAGGGCAGAAGCCCATCCTTGGTGGGGCTGCCTGTGCCCAGCCTGCAGCAGACGCTGCCCCTCAGCTCCTTTGGATTGCTCTCAGTCCATTACTGGGTTTTCAATTTCAGCCCCTTTCCTGGGAGCAAGCTCAGCTTTATGCTTCCCTTTTAAGCTGATTGAAATAAAAGTATTTGAACAAATGTCATGGGCACTTAGAAATCTCTCCTCTGTTTACTCTCCTCTGCTTTCATTCTGTCCACCTTCTGCTGTACCAGCTCTGAAAGCCTCAAGTGCTGTCTCACTAAATGAATGCATCCTGCAGGCAGGACACTGCACAGAGTCATTAATTTTCCCTAGATTGGCCTTTATTATGTCTCCCTTCATGTTTTGCCCATGGCTTGAATAGTTGGGCTACTTTATAAGCCATCAGCAAAGAGTTGGTGGTTCTTGGAGATCCATTAGGTACATACCTCTGGGAGACTGCTCTCAGGCTGACAAGCACTTGTAGGCAGTACAGAAAACAAGCCCCAGAGAAAAAGTTTTGTGTCCTTCTGAACTCAGTTCATAACATCTGCTCTTGTTTGTGTGGCTACTGGAGGGGTAAGTGGGCAAATCCAGAAGGGGGTTCCACTTCAGAAGGGTAGTCCTGCACCCCAGCACCCCCTGGGTAGCCTCATAGAAGCATCAGTGCTGGGCCCAGTCCTGTTTGATATCTTCATTGGTGATCTGGACCAGGAGATTGAGTCCAGCATGAGTAAGTTTGGAGATGACACCAAGCTAGGAGCAATGTGGAGCTGTTGGAGGGTAGAAGAGCCCTGCAGAGGGACCTGACCAGGCTGGATGGATGGGCAGAGGCCAATGGGGTGAGACTGAACAAGGCCAAGTGCAGGACTCTGCATTTTGGCCACAACAACCCCAAGCAGCACTACAGGCTGGGGACAGAGTGGCTGAGAGCAGCCAGGCAGAGAGGGAGCTGGGGGTGCTGGGAGAGAGGAGCTGAAGAGGAGGCAGCAGAGTGCCCAGGTGGGCAGCAGAGCCAATGGCATCCCTTTCAACCACTGAGTGCCTGGAACCACTGAGTGCTTTGAACCACTGAGTGCCTGGAACCACTGAGTGCCTGGAACCACTGAGTGCCTGGAGCCACTGAGTGCCTTCAACCACTGAGTGCCTGGAGCCACTGAGTGCCTTGAACCACTGAGTGCCTGGAACCACTGAGTGCCTTGAACCACTGAGTGCCTGGACCCTCTGAGCGCTTTGAACCACTGAGTGCCTGGACCCTCTGAGTGCCTGGAACCACTGAGTGCTTGGAACCACTGAGTGCCTGGAACCACTGAGTGCTTTGAACCACTGAGTGCCTGGACCCTCTGAGTGCTTTGAACCACAGAGTGCCTGGAACCAGCTGCCAAATGCTGCTGGAAAATTTCACCACCAGGGTTAACTTTCTGGTAGTTTGGGGGAGGGAAGAGTTAAGCTTTCAAGAGCAGCAGATTTTAGTTTTGTAACCAAACATTCCCACTCTGCACCCAAACCAGGGCTGATCACCAAGGTATATGTGAGGCTGTCAGCTCTGCTTTGCTCCCTCTAGTTAAAAAACCCTCTGCTTCCTGCCTGGAAATGTCAGAGGGAAATTGAAAAATAACATTTTCCCCTCTCCCTGCTTCCACACCTGCTTTCTTTCAGCTGGGGTTGCCACTTCTCCAGGCATCCTGACAAGCTCTGCACTGATGGAGTTGGGTACAAGCAAGTTGGGGGCATCCTGCAAGCCACAGAGCCTGGGGATACCCAAACCCAGTGGGGTGCTGCTTCTGTCCAAGGGTGTGGGCAAAAGCATGGGATGTCATCTCTGATCACAGAATCCCAGAGTGGTGGGGGTTGGAAGTGGCCTTTGGAGATCATCCAGTCCAACCCCCTGCTAAAAGCAGAGCACCCACAGCAGCTTGCCCAAGATCACAATGCTCAGGTGGGATTGGAATCCCTCCAGAGAAGGAGACTCCACAACTTCTCTGGGCAGCCTGCTCCAGGGCTCCATCAAACTCACAGCACAGAAGTTTCCCTTCATGTTCAGATGGAACCTCCTGGGTTCCAGTTTGTGCCCAGTTCCTGTTGTTCTGTTACTGGGATCTGCTGAAAACAGTCTGGTCCAATCCTCTTGCCAAGCATTGATCAGATCCCGTCTCAGGCTGCTCTTGTCCAGGCTCTCAGCCCCAGGGCTCTCAGCCTTTGCTCCTCACATTGCTGCTCCAGGCCCCTCAGCATCTTTGTAGCCTCTGCTGGACCCTCTCCAGTCATTTCCTGTCTCTCTTGAACTGAGGAGCCCAGAACTGGACCCAGTATTTGAAGTGTGGCCTCACCAGTGCTGAGTCCAGGAGGACAATCACTGCCCTGGTCCTGCTGGCCACAGGACCTTGACTGCCTGGACAGATGGGCAGAGTCCCAGGGGATGGCATTCAATAGCTCCAAGTGCAGGGTGCTGCACTTTGGCCACAACAACCCCATGCAGAGATACAGGCTGGGGTCGGAGTGGCTGAGAGCAGCCAGACAGAAAGGGATCTGGGGGTGCTGATGGATACCCACCTGAACATGAGCCAGCAGTGTGCCCAGGTGGCCAAGAGAGCCAATGGCATCCTGGCCTGCATCAGGAATGGTGTGGCCAGCAGGAGCAGGGAGGTCATTCTGCCCCTGTACTCTGCACTGGTTAGACCACACCTTGAGTACTGTGTCCAGTTCTGGGCCCCCCAGTTTAAGAGGGACATTGAGATGCTTGAACGTGTCCAGAGAAGGGCAACGAGGCTGGTGAGAGGCCTCGAGCACAGCCCTACGAGGAGAGGCTGAGGGAGCTGGGATTGTTTAGCCTGGAGAAGAGGAGGCTCAGGGCAGACCTTATTGCTGTCTGCAGCTACCTGAGGGGTGGTTGTGGCCAGGAGGAGGTTGCTCTCTTCTCTCAGGCAGCCAGCACCAGAACAAGAGGACACAGCCTCAGGCTGCGCTGGGGGAAATTTAGGCTTGAGGTGAGGAGAAAGTTCTTCAGTGAGAGAGTCATTGGACACTGGAATGGGCTGCCCAGGGAGGTGGTGGAGTCGCCGTCCCTGGAGCTGTTCAAGGCAGGACTGGACGTGGCACTTGGTGCCATGGTCTGGCCTTGAGCTCTGTGGTAACAGCTTGGACTTGGTGATCTGTGAGGTCTCTTCCAACCTTGGTGAGACTGTGAGACTGTGAGACTGTGATACTATTGCTGATTCAGGCCAGGATACTGGTGGCCTTCTGGAGCAGCAGGGCTCATCTTCATCCACCTGTCAGTCAACACCCCCAGATCTTTCTCCAGTGGGCAGCTTTCCAGCCTCTCTGCCTCGAGTCTGGAGAATTCAGGAGGTTGCTGTGAGTCAAAAGCAGGACCCAGAAGCTGGTACAGCTGAGCACCTGCAGCTCGTTGGGGTGCAGCCTACCCAGCCAGCATCACCTATCACATCACCTCATCTGTTGTCAGACGGACAGTGCTGGAGCTAGGATAGCCCAAACAGCAGTATCCAGGCTGGGAACCCAGCTGTCCTGCTGGTGCTTGTGGACCATGCCTATGATCCAACTGGGCTGCTTTTCCTGGAGGTCAAGATGCCACTGCCCAGCCACAGAGCCCTCAGGGCTGAGCAAACCAGAACAGGACTTCAGAAGTGCTTTGGGAGCTCGGGGAGAAGACATCACCCTGGCACCAGGGAAGGTGAGGGCATCTTGGCAATGACTTCAGAGCTGAGCTGGCAAGGGTTTGTGCCTGCTCCTCTGAAAGGCTTTCAGGCATGGTGCTGCAGTGCTGCTTTTATGAACACTCAAATCACAGCAGTGAAACTGCAGATGGAGAGATGCAGTCAAAACTTTTCAGGAGTGGATGCATGCTCCTTGCTTTGCAGAGTCCTACCACAGCTGTGTCTGCAAAGTAGGCTGCTGGAGAGGACAGCTTCCCTGGCACCCAGGCAGCCAGATGCCTTCCACACCCCACGCTGCCCAGCTGCCAGCTCCCTTCCTGCCACTGGCATCCCTCCTACTGGGTGGGGATCAGCCCAAGCTGCTGGACATTGGTGCCCTGGGATCCTAAAGCAGAGCCAAGCAGCTGTGTGGTTTGAAGGGCTGGACAAAGGCACTGCCAGTGTCCCATGGTCCTGCTGCAGATCTGGGACAAAACCCTGCAGGGGAACTGAGAGAGACAGGGATCTACTGGAGAGAGTCCAACTAAGAGCTCTGAGGATGATGAAGGGACTTGCACATCTCTCCTATGACCTGGGGCTGCTTTCTGGTTGGCCCCTTTAAGTACTGAAAGGCCACCAGAAGTTCTCCCTGGAGCTTCCTCTTTTCCAGGCTGAACAATCCCACCTTGACCCTTTTCTCCTTTGTTCCCCTCCCCCTGCAATGAATTCCATCACCTTTAACAACGCAGGTGGGGGAGAGGTTTCCAGCAAGCGATACCCCCAGAGGAGCCTGGCGGTGGCCTTCCTCCCCTCCCCCTCCTCTTTCTCTTTCTTCTTGCCAACACCTACATCCTTCCTGCATTGTTTCAAACCACAAGATAATAAACTGAGAAGCAAGCACTGTCAAGCAGCCAGTGGAAAGGTCTGTGGGGGGAGGTGGACCCCAGGACTGGGTGGGCTCCACCTTCCCCTTGCAAACAGCACCGGAAACCTCTGTCCTGCTGCTTGCATAACTCAGGCTGGAGGGGGGGCTGGGGTGTTCACCCCAAAACGGCAGCACTTGCTCAAGCTGCTGATCTTCTCCAGCCTTTTTTGGTCATTGTGTCCCTTCCTGCCTCTCCTGCAAGCCCCAGCAGCAGGACCTAGCAGCCCAGTGCTGGTGGCATGAGGCTTTCTGTCTCTGGGAGCTCCTTGCTGGGCACTTCTTTCAGCAAAGAGCTTTTTGCAAGCTTTTTCATGGCTCCTCTCCTCCCCTCATTTGTTGTTGATCCAACTCCATCTCAGCTGTGTTGGGGGAGAAGGGTTGGATCCTCTGTGCCAGGGTATCAGGGCTGGGAGGTGGATGCTGCATGTAGGAGTCAGGTCCTGCTCTGCCTTGAGGTGCTCAACTGAGCAAGAGCAGCTCTGCTGCAGCAATGCTGGAAAACACCAAAGCTGGCAGCAGGTGGAGGAGACCCCTCCCAGCAGCACAGCCCAGTGCCCTGGTACTGGTGGGGAGATCAGGAATGTCTCCCCAAGCACACTGAGGTGCCTGTGGGTCAGATGCAGGTCTGTAGGGAGACTGATCCTTGTCTTGCATCACTCCCACTCTCTGGTGGCTTTGGGAATGTGACTACCAAGTGCAGTCTGCTCCCAGGCAAAGGATTAAACTGGGCCCTACCCTCCTTGAGGTGCCTCAAAAATGAGTCCCTGGTTGGCTGTGTCCCTGCCCAGCAGCTCTAGGCTGGTCACCTTTGCTTCAGCACCTGATAGCCTCCAACCAGGGTGGCTTTGGGGCTGGAGATATAAAAATCCAGGCTTGCAAGGGAGGAAAGGAAAGACAATGGACAGCAGGAGGGGTGGGCATGCTTGAGCCCCCCTGTACCAGCTGGGCTGGGTGCTGGGCATGGCTCTGGCTGCAGGGTGCACCTTGCCCTCCACAGCATGGCCATGCCACCCTGCACCCCAGCTGCTGCAGCTGCTCAGGGCTGTGGGACCACTGCAGGGTGTAGTGACAGGACAAGGACCCCCAAAGGATCAAGAAAGCCAGGATTTGTTTTCACCTGGGTGTAAATCCAGCACAAAGGTGAGCATAAGTGCCTGGTGAGTGTCTGGGCTGCAGTGACTTGTGTGTGGGGGCTGGGAGAGGAGAGGAGAAGCAGCACTGCTCAGGCATCTCTGTGCAAAACATGGCCACAGGCAGTCCCACAAGGTCAAAGATTTTTGGCCTTGCCTCTATAAAATGCCTGAGGTCGTTCTGAGGAACCTCTAAGTGCTTCTTACCCACAAGGTGGGGAGAGTCAAGAGGACCACAGAGATAATCATGGCTTGGAGGAGGAGGACACTTGAGGAAGGCAGAATGAACTGTGCAGCCCTGAGGTCCCCACGCAGCCAGCAACTGAAGAGCTTCCTCTCCCTCACCACCAGCAAGGAAGAGATGGGATAGGGAAGGGATAAAAGATATGGTGACCATTCAGGCTGTGTGCCCCAAAGCTCCCTGCAAGGTGGGGTGAGTGCCCTGCCCTGAGTGCCCCAGCCCTGCCCTGCGTGGCCCCAGCCCTGCTGTGCATTCACTCCTGCCGGCAGCAGCTCCCACTGCCTGCTGCTGCAACCCCAGAGCATATTCCCTGCCTAGACCATTATAATAACTGGGAAGAAGAGTGAAAAGCTGCAGGAACAGAAGGCTCCTGTGACTCTCCAGGAATGCCAGCTGAGCACCAGCAGCTCAGGCATGCACCAAGTCCTTCTGCTTCGAGAAAAACCTTCGCCTGGGCTGCTTTGTAGCAGGCAGTTTGTTTCCTTGCACTTCTGAAATGAAGGCACCTGGGAAAGTCAAACCAGTTCCCAGCCAGGGAGCATTTAATGGGAAGTTCTTCACAGAGAGAGTGATTGGCATTGGAATGGGCTGCCCAGGGAGGTGGTGGAGTGGCTGTGGCTGGAGGTGTTGAAGCCAAGCCTGGCTGGGGCACTTAGTGCCATGGTCTGGTTGCTTGGGCAGGGCTGGGTGCTAGATTGGGCTGGCTGAGCTTGGAGCTCTCTTCCAACCTGCTTGATTCTATTCTATTCTATTCTATTCTATTCTATTCTATTCTATTCTATTCTTCTATTCTATTCTATTCTATTCTATTCTATTCTATTCTTCTATTCTATTCTATTCTATTCTATTCTATTCTATTCTTGATATGCTTGGAGGTTATCCTAAGGCAACTGCCTGATAAGACAAGGCAGGGCTTCAGAGGAGCTCAGGGTGCTGCTGTACTTCTGTGCAGCTGCAGGGGGTCAGAGGGCTGGGCTGTGCCTCCAGGAGCACTGCTGGGTGATGCTGTTTTGGGAGAGCACACAGCACACCTGTCCTGCACTCCATTCCCTGTGCACTCCATCTGCACCTGCAGCTGCAGCACTGAGCGTGGACATGGGACTCATGGAATAATGGGAATTGGAAGGGGACTTCCAGAGATCAGGAACACATCCAGGTTGGTTTCATTCAGATTCAGGAACACATCCAGGTGGGTTTTGAATGTCTCCAGAGAAGGAGACTCCACAACCTCTCTGGGCAGCCTGCTCCAGGGCTCCAACACCCTCACAGTAAAGAAGTTTTTCCTCATGGAATGCTTTCATGTGCCTAAGTCTTCACTCATAGGACTGCTGTCCACGAAGCTCCTTTTAACCCAGATACTACACCGTGGTACCTAATGTCATCACATGGCAGCTAATGATGCCATCACCATACCAGCCTCCTCCATGGGAGGCACAACTGAGTGAAGCCTCCTCCATGGGAGGCACAACTGAGTGAAGCTCCCAGCCCAGCTGCCAGTTTGCAAAGGCAAACTCAGCAAAGGGCAGCCCCAAAGGAACTGCTGTGCTTAGAATGCTGTGCAGAAGGGCAGAGAGGATTCAGGAGCTCAGCTGCTTGTGCTCCACCTTGCTCAGGGTGGAAGCCATATGGCAGCTGATGGTTTCTGCACTGGGAAGAGAACGTTTCTTGTGAGGAGCAGCTGAGGGAGCTGAGGTTGTTTAGTTTGGAGAAAAAGAGGCTGAGAGGAGACTTCAGCCTGCTCCAGGGCTCCAGCACCCTCACACCAAAGAACTTTTTCCTCACCACCCTCACTGTAAAGAACCCTTTCCTAACATCCACTTTCAATCTCCTCTCTGCCACGTCAAACCCATTCCTCCTCCTCCTCTCATCACCAGACCTTCTCAATAGTCCCTCCCCAGCCCTCCTGTAGGCTCCCTTCAGATCCTGCAAGGCCACTCCAAGGTCTCCTCCAAGCCTTCTCTTCTCCAGGCTGCACAGCCCCAACTCTCTCAGCCTGTCCTCACAGCAGAGCTGCTGCAGCCCTCTCAGCATCTTGGTGGCCTCCTCTGCACTGGCTCCAGCAGTTCCATGTCCTTCTTGTGCTGGGGGCTCCAGAACTGCACCCAGGAGTGCAGGTGGGGTCTGAGGAGAGCAGAGCCAAGGGGCAGAATCCCCTCCCTTGCCCTGTGCCCACACTGCTCTTGCTGCAGCCCAGCACAGGGTTGCTGTCTGGGCTGCATGTGCACACTGCAGGCTCCTGTGGAGCTTTCCATCACCCCAGACCCCCAGGGCCTGTTCCTCAGGGCTGCTCTCAGCCATTCCCCACCCAGCCTGGATCTATGCTTGGGACTGCACTGACCCAGGTGCAGGACCTTACACTTGGCCTCATTGAACTGAGCCCCCCCAGTACTGCAGACGAAGAGACACCCCAAAGGGTTTCCAGCCACCCCTCTTGGGATGCTCTGCATCCTCCCTTGTCTGTGAGGGAAAGGATTTGTGTGTGCTGGAGGAACTGAAGAGGAGGAGGCAGTGGAGGTGCATTTGATACTTCTTTCATGGGAAATTTCTAGCTGAAAGAAACAAAACCCACCACAAAGTGTTTGTCTCAGCCTCTATTTCCATTTTCTTTTGACTTTGGGTTTTGAGAAGGAAGAAATTATTCATGTCTCCAGTTCCTCTCTTCTCTCTCTCATTTCTCATCCTCTCTCTCTCTCTGTGCCAAAAATGAGAACACAAAGGGATGGATGGCAAATGGTTACAGGGAAGAGGAGACTTCCTCTTTCCAGGTTTTTGAGTCTTTTCAATGCTGTAGCTTTAAATAATGCCTGAAACTGTGTTTAGGGGGAAAAAAAAGGCAGCTTGAAAGGGGAGAAGTGAAGTGTTGGAGCTATTGCAGTGCAGAGAAAAGGAAAGGAATCAATTCTTGGGCATTTCTTGCTTTAATGCATTCAGTGTTGTGATGGGGTCAGAGGAGAAAAACAACACAGCCTAGAAACATGAAACTCATGACTGAGAGTCTGGAGATGCTGAAGGGGGGAGGTAAGAACCCTGAGTTTTCTCTTCTGGAAGATGAATTTGCTTTGCAGCATGACTGTAGATCACTTCAGTTATGCACAAGAATCACAGAATCAGTCAGGGTTGGAAGGGACCATAAGGAGCAGCCAGTCCCAACCCCCCTGCCATGCCCAGGGACACCCTACCCTAGAGCAGCCTGACCACAGCCTCAGCCAGCCTGGCCTGAAACACCTCCAGCCATGGGGCCTCAACCACCTCCCTGGGCAACCCATTCCAGCCTCTCACCACTCTCATGCTCAACAACTTCCTCCTCACCTCCAGCCTCACTCTCCCCACCTCCACCTTTGCTCCATTCCCCCCACTCCTGGCACTCCCTGACAGCCTCAAAAGTCCCTCCCCAGCTTTTTTGTAGCCCCCTTCAGATCCTGGAAGGCCACAAGAAGGTCACCTGGGAGCCTCCTCTTCTCCAGCCTGCACAGCCCCAACTCTTTCAGTCTGTGCTCACAGCAGAGCTGCTGCAGCCCTCTCAGCATCCTCCTGGCCCTGCTCCGGACACTCTCCAGCATCTCCACAGCCCTCTTGTCCCAGGGGCTCCAGAACTGCCTCTGTGCCAATGGGTTGGGTCATGGCAGAGGGGGAAGTATTTGAAGGTGGCCAGCACCTCGTGAAGCACAGGTAGGTCTGGGGGGGTGAGCTGGAGGTGCTGAGCAGTCAAGGCTGGGTCTGGCATAAGACCCCTTTGCCTGGTTGCACAGCACTGCTGAGCCTGAGCTTGGGGGTCCCAGTGCTGTAGGTGGAAGCTGTCCCAGGGCCTGGGTCCCAGTGCATGTCTCCTTCACCACAGACTTGCTCTAGGTCTGATGACTCTGCTGCCAGCAGCAGCACGGTGAGGTTGAGGTTCTCCTTCTCCTCTACTCTGCCCTGGTGAGGCTGCATCTGGAGCACTGTGTCCAGTTTTGGGCTCTCTGGTTCAAGAGGGACACAGAACTGCTTGAGAGAGTCCAGCACAGAGCCACAAAGATGCTGAAGGGAATGGAACAGCTCTGTTAGGAGCAGAGCCTGAGGGAGCTGGGGCTGTGCTGCTGGGAGAGGAGGAGCTGAGAGGTGACCTCAGCAGTGGTTCTAAAGATGTGCAGGTGAGTGCCAGGAGCTGGAGCCAGGCTCTGCTGGGTGATGCCCAGGGACAGCACAAGGGGCAGTGGTGGAAGCTGAGGCATAGAAGGTTCCATGGCAACATGAGGAGGAATTTTTTCCCTGTGAGTGTGCCAGAGCCCTGGAACAGGCTGCTCAGGGGGGTTGTGGAGTCTCCCTCTCTGGAGCTATTCCAGCCCTGCCTGGATGTGTTCCTGTGTGATCTGCTGTAGGTGATGCTGCTCTGGCAGGGGGGTTGGACTGGCTGAGCTTTGGAGGTCCCTTCCAGCCCCTGCCATTCTGTGTTTCTGTGAGGACTGCCACTCACCACAGGCACTGCACAGCAGCTCTAATCCTGGCAGGACCTCTGGGGAAGGGAAACACTTCCTGAGGTGCAAGGATGCCCTCAAGAGAGGACCAGGACCTCACTGAGACTGGCACAAGGCTTCTGTTTCTATCAGGTGCCACTGTTGTCAGGGTCCTGGGATCTGTCAGGTGCAGTCCTCTCCTTTGAGGTGTGTGATATTGCCTGTCAGGGCTGCTTTCCCTTCCAATCCATCAACTTCAGAGCACTAACAGAGGTGTAACAGACAAACTGGCCTCCCAGTGCCACCAGGGCCTTTGTGGCGTGGGACTGTGTTTGGTGTCTGTCTAGTGGGGCTTTGGCAGCAGGGGAGGTGCTATGGAGGTGGCTGCTGTGAGGAGCTCTGAGAAGTTCCCTGGCTATGGCCATGTCAGATCTGCCTGTGGCCAGTGATGCCAGTGATGGTGGCAGTGCCTCTGAGATGTTTCAGAGGGGAAAATCCTGCTGGGCAAGCATTGCTGTGGCCTCCTCTGGCCCTGCTCCAACAAGTCCCTGTCTGTGTTGTGCTGAGGACTCCAGAGCTGGCTCCAGCACTGCAGGTGGGATGTCAGCAGAGCAGAGGGACAGAATCCCTTCCCTGCCCCTACTGCCCACACTGCTGGGGATCAGCCCAGGACAGGGCTGGCTCTGGGCTGTGAGCACACAGTGCCAGTTCATGTCCAGCTTTTCTGCCCCCAGCTCCCACAAAGCTG
The DNA here is from genome assembly GCA_013400475.1 of Tricholaema leucomelas. NCBI lineage: Eukaryota > Metazoa > Chordata > Aves > Piciformes > Lybiidae > Tricholaema lacrymosa > Tricholaema leucomelas. The sequence goes on from WAAF01008234.1 coordinate 193,731, forward strand.
CTCTCAAGATTCCTTGTGCTCAGAGGGTTAACTCTGATGAGATCCTGCTGATGAGATTTGTTAAACTCCCTATTACATCCCACAGTGCTGCTAATTATGTCTTCATAAACCAAAGCCAATTAGCCAGGTCTCTCCCTGCTGTGCCTCTCAGCCTCCCCCTCCATCACCAGCCTTGGTGCCTCTTGCCTGGCTTCTGCCTCCCGTGTGCCCTGCCTCAGAGCTGACTTGGAGCCCTTTGAGGATCTTATTGGTGCTTCAGGACTGACCATGGGAGCACTGCAGCTCATCCTGTCCAGGAGCATGACTCCAGATGTGGAGGTGCTCAGGTGAAAGGGGAGGAGGTGGCAGAGCAAATATCCTCCTTCAAATGTGGGGAAATGGGAGAAGATGGAAGCACTGCAGCTCAGCCTTTGACACTGTCCCCCACAGCACACTGCTGGCCAAGCTGTCAGCCCACGGCTTGGATGGCAACACTGTGCTGGGTGAGGAACTGGCTGGAGGGCCCAGCCCAGAGAGTGGTGGTGAATGGTGCCACATCCAGCTGGCAGCTGTCACTAGTGGTGTCCCTCAGGGGTCAGTGCTGGGCCCCATCCTCTTTAACATCTTCATAGATGATCTGGATGAGGGCATGGAGCCAGTCATCAGCAGGTTTGCAGATGACACCAAGCT
>WAAF01008234.1:216119-228155 GCA_013400475.1 Tricholaema leucomelas
CCCCTCATCATCCTCGTAGCGCTCTGCTGGACCCTCTCCAGCAGATCCCTGTCCCTCATCCTATCATTCCTCTCACCCTATCACCTGCTACCAGGGAGGAGAGGCTGATCTGCACACATGAAGATGACAACATCCTGCCAAGGCAGTGCTGCAAGATCCCAAGAGGTTTTGTCAGCATCACCCAGCTGTGGCCGTGCTGGAAGGGGTTAAAAGCAGGGGAAGAAATCGGTGCTTTGCTGAACAGGTGTCCTTGAGCAGTACCCAAGGACAGGGAGATTGCTAATCCTGTATTCCACAGCATGATCAAATCACCAGGCAACAGATATAAATAAAAAAAGGCAGGAAAGAAGGAAATTTAGATACAAGTGTGTCAGAGGGAAAATGAAGATTCATTGTGAAGGGGCTGAGGAGAGAAGAAGGAACAAAATGACAAAGGCACAAATGATAAAGCAGTAAGAACAAAAGCAAGGGGTGGGGGGGGGGAAGGCTGTTGGTGAAATCCATGCCTGTGACAACAGCAGCCAAAATCAAAGATGCTCCTAGATTATATGGTTCCTTGCATAAAATGCATTCTGGTTCCTGCTCTGTGTTTGTCTTTCAGCCAGTGCACAGGGAAAGAGGAACAAAAAACCCCTCTCTGAAACGGGATGTGAGCAACCTTTCCTTTGCTTGTTTCATCAGAAGGAGAAAGCAAATTTGCTTTGTGGGAGCAGCAGCACCTGCTCGATGGCAAATAAATAGCTGCAGCTTTGATATTACAGTGCATATAATCATTAGCAGCACCGATGGTAGAGGCTTAACCCTCTGCCTGCTGGCCTCAGCTACCTGCCAAAGAGGTGATGCCTTCTGTCTGCCCGCAGAGATGCTCCAGGCAGTGTCTGTGGCACGGGGGTAGGTGAACTCTGTCTGCCTGAGGGTGGCACAGGACCACCTGGTCCTGCACTTGGCCTTGTTCAAGTTCATTATAAAAATAAAAGACTAAGTGCCAGATGCAGGTTGTGGGACAGACCCCACCTGGAGTCCTGGGTGCAGTTCTGGAGCCCCCAGCACAAGGAGGACATGGAACTGCTGGAGCCAGTCCAGAGGAGAGCCACGAAGATGCTCAGAGGGCTGCAGCAGCTCTGCTGTGAGGACAGGCTGAGAGAGTTGGGGCTCTGCAGCCTGGAGAAGAGAAGGCTTGGAGGAGACCTTAGAGTGGCTTTGCAGGATCTGAAGGGAGCCTACAGGAAGGCTGGGGAGGGACTATTGACAAGGTCTGGTAATGTCAGGACGAGGGGGAATGGGTTTAAGCTGGAAGAGGGGAGATTTAGACTGGATGTTAGGAGGAAGTTCTTTCCAGTGAGGGTGGTGAGACACTGGCACAGGTTGCCCAGGGAGGTTGTGGATGCTTCCTCCCTGGAGGTGTTTAAGGCCAGGCTGGATGAGGCCTTGAGCAACCTGCTCTAGTGGGAGGTGTCCCTGCCTATGGCAGGGGGTTGGAGCTGGATGATCCTTGAGGTCCCTTCCAACCTAAACCATTCTATGATTCTATGAATCTCCATGGATCTATGTGCCAGGGCAGGTTCAGGCTGGATGTTAGGAGGAAGTTGTTGGCAGAGAGAGTGATTGGCATTGGAATGGGCTGCCCAGGGAGGTGGTGGAGTGGCTGTGCCTGGAGGTGTTGAAGCCAAGCCTGGCTGGGGCACTTAGTGCCATGCTCTGGTTGCTTGGGCAGGGCTGGGTGCTAGGTTGGGCTGGCTGAGCTTGGAGCTCTCTTCCAACCTGCTTGATTCTGTGATTCTATGAATACAAGCTGGGGGATGAAGGGTTGGAAAGCAGCCCTGTGGAGAAGAACTTTGGGTGCTGGGGGGTGAGATGCTGGAGATGAGCTGGCACCATAAGCCAGCTGTCTTCTGGGCTGATCTCCAGCAGTGTAGGCAGCAGGGGCAGGGAGGGGATTCTGTCACTCTGCTGTGCTCTGCTGAGACCTCACCTGCAGTGCTGGGGCCAGCTCTTGAGTCTTCAGCACAGCAGAAACTTGGACCTGTTGAAGCAAGGCCAGGGGAGGCCACAGCAATGCTGGCAGGGCTGGAAGTCCTCTGCCATGAGGCTGGGCTGAGAGAGTTGGGGTTGTTCAGCCTGGGGAAGAGAAGGCTGCAAGGAGACCTTCTGGTGACCTTGCAGTGCTTAAAGGGGCTGAACAGAAAGCTGGAGGTGGAGTTTTGATCAAGGCCTGTTGTGGTGGGATAAGGGGTGATGGTTTGAAACTAAAAGGGGCAGATTCAGAGTGGAGAGAAGGAAGAAATGTGTCACACTGAGGTTGCCTAGAGAGGTGAGAGATGCCTCATGCCTGGAACCATGCCAGGGCAGGTTGTTTGAGGCTCTGAGCAACCTGCTCCAGTGGCAGATGTCCCTGCTGACTGCAAGGGGGTTGGCCCAGATGACTTTTCAGGTCCCTCCCAACCCAAACCCATCTGGGATTGTATGATTCCTAAGCCAGGGCTTTGGCTGAGCTGCACCAGCAGGATGGCTACAAGCCACCAGCACTGGCTGTTCTTATGGTGGCCACCCCGTGCTCTGTCTGTGATGGAGCTGGGAAGGATGGAAGGACACATCCAGAGGCATAGTGGGGCATGTGCTGGGAGCTGTTGGCACATGGTGAGGAATCACAAGTCCAGAATGCCCTGGCTGAGGTTGGATTTCAACCAGCTTGCTTTGAATCCCCTCCCTGGCTGCTCCCTGCCTGTTCCCCACCAAGGCAGGGACCAAAACCCACCCAGGGCTGAGGAACCACCATGCTCACTGAAAGGGGGGAAAATAAGGCTTCTAAACCTCACCTGAAGCTGAAATTACTGTGAGGTGAATGACTGCTTAATAACTGCATGGTGGGGCTGGGCTCTGCAGAGCAGCCCTCTGGAGACTCGATGCCCCAGCCCCACCCTGGGGGCTGTGAGAGATCCAGCTCAGCCCCAAATCAGATCCTACAGCCTCAAACCCACCCTCCTTTCTCAGGCCAGGAAGAGGGGAAGCTTTCTTTAACTACAATCTTGGTCATAACTGAGCAAGGATGTCTTGCTTGACCACTTTGCCATCACTGTGTTGGCTTTTCCCTGCATTGTCTTCTTCACTGAGGCTATGAAGATGCTCCAAACCTCTGCTGTCAACGGAGGAGCAGCACACCAGCTGAAATCCTTCCTTTTGCCACCTTTCCACTCCTCCCCAGAGCATGATGCCTCTGCCTGGCAATGAGCTGAACCACAGTTTGGTGCAGCCATGGGGCAGTCTGGACAGATTTTGGTCAGTGATGTGCAGCTGTCCTGGTTGGCTGCTGTCCCCTCCCAAGATGTGACAAGACATGACAGGGCTGCTTGTCCTCATCGTGAATGTTTGCATCTCCTGCAGTCCTCAGGAGAAAGGATCTGGGCTGCATCAGGAAAAGTGTAGCCAGCAGGGCTAGGGAGGTTCTTCTTCCCCTCTACTCTGCCCTAGTGAGACCACACCTGCAATACTGTGTCCAGTTTTGGGCTCCTCAGTTCCAGAGAGACAGAGACCTGCTGGAGAGAGCCCAGTGGAGAGCCACGAGGATGACAGAGGGACTTGAGCATCTCCCCTGTGGAAAGAGCCTGAGAGCCCTGGGGCTGCTTAGTCTGGAGAGGAGAAGGCTGAGAGGAGATCTGAGCAATGTGTACAGATCTCTGAGGGGTGGGGGGCAGTGGCTGGGGCCAAGCTCTTTTGGGTGCTCAGCAGCAATAAGCCAAGGAGCAATGGATCCAAACTGGAAGGAGAAACTTCTTTGGTGGTGTGAGAGTGACAGAGCCCTGGAGCAGGCTGCCCAGAGAGGCTGTGCAGTCTCCTTCTCTGGAGCCTTTCCAAACCCACCTGGATGCATTCCTGTGTGCACTGCCCTGGGTGATGCTGCTTGGCAGGGAGGTTGGACTGGATGATCTCTGGAGGTCCCTTCCAACCTCTAAGGTTCTGTGATTCTGCTGTGTGATCAGCAGCACACCAGGGACACCCTAGACACTTACACTCACATATTAGAGATGCTTTGTTAATGTCTTCTTTTTTTTTGGTGTGGGGGGGAAGGTTCTTTTCCGTTTTTCCTTACCAATCTGTCTGGGGCTGCTGGCAGAGGAAAGCAAACAGGGGACTAAACAAACTCCTTCTCCAGCCAAACACTTCAGGAGCGAACGTGCCACAGTGCACAGAGCAGCAATAGGGTCCCAGAGCCAAAGATAAATAGTGTCCCTCCAGCCCCAGCCCTGGGCAGGGAGGGAGCTGTCATGGGAGGGAAGTGTACAGCCAGAGACAAAGCCAGGAAGTTAATATTTAAGCATTCTGACAAGGAACAAATGACTTAATTAAATCAATTACGGAGGGAGAAACGGAGCCACTTAGAAAGCCTGTGTAAAGAGAAGGCAAAGCTGCTCCCAGCTCATGAAGGAGAAGGCAGCAGAGTTAGCAGGGAAGATAAACGGCCTGGTTTAATCCCTGCTGTTAATTAACAGCTGAGCACTTGCACTCGGCTGACTCAGGGTCACCCCAGCACTTCCAGTACATAAACCACCTCTGCAGCCAAGCTTGCTGCCTGGTCTACAGAGGTCCCAGAGGGAGTAAGGGAGAGGCAGACCGAGATGCTGGGAGGGATGAAAGCAGGAGAAAGAGGTGACATAGAAGCTCATCCATACTTCTGAACCTTCCACACCTCTCATAGAATCAAGCAGGTTGGAAGAGAGCTTCAAGCTCAGCCAGCCCAACCTAGCACCCACCCCTGCCCAATCAACCTGACCATGGCACTAAGTGCCCCAGCCAGGCTTGGCTTCAACACCTCCAGGCACAGCCACTCCACCACCTCCCTGGGCAGCCCATTCCAATGCCAATCACTCTCTCTGCCAACAACTTCCTCCTAACATCCAGCCTAGACCTGCCCTGGCACAGTTTCAGGCTGTGTCCGTTTATTCTGTCCCTGGCTGCCTGGCAGCAGAGCCCAACCCCAGCTGGCTACAGCCTCCCTTCAGGCAGCTGCAGACAGCAATGAGCTCTGCCCTGAGCCTCCTCTGCTGCAGGCTGCACACCCCCAGCTCCCTCAGCCTCTCCTCATAGGGTTTGTGTTCCAGGTCCCTCCCCAGCCTTGCTGCCCTTCTCTCAACACCTTCCAGCACCTCAACATCTCTCTTCAATTGAGCAGCCCAGAACTGGGCACAGCACTCAAGGCGTGGCCTGAGCAGTGCTGAGCACAGGGGCAGAAGGACTGCCCTGGTCCTGCTGCCCACACTGCTCCTGAGCCAGGTCAGGATGCCCTTGGCCTTCTTGGCCAGCAAAAGGGGTTTCAGAAGATGTCTTGGCTTTACTCCCAGTGGTGCAGGGTGGTAAGCAAAGCTATTTCCTAGTGTGACTCTCAGTTCAATGACCTTTTTTCCCTCCCTGCTGCTCACCCCTAAAATGCAGCTGCTTCAAATCCTGGTCATGGACATTCAATGGGAGATGGAACCAACCTGAACTTGGGAGCCAGGCTCTGGGGGAAAGGTTCATCACCCATGGGGGAACTGTCAGTTAAAGCATGTTTGGGTTCAGGAACACATCACACACAGCATCAGGTCTTGCTCTGCCTGATAACAAGACACTTGCTCTGGAGAGTGTTCCCTGGGGTTGTCTCAACAGGCAGCTACAGGCTTCTGTAGTGACTCAGCACCACCAAAGCAGCTAAAGCAGGACCTGCAAGTCTCTGTGTAAAACAGATTGAAAGCAGTTGACAGCTTTGGGCCAGGAAAGCTTCCTCTGAGAGGCCACTTCAGATATCTCCTCCCTAAGCTGTCAAAACCTTAGTGTTAGATTTGAGGCCAGGGATGTGGAGGGTTAACAGCTTTGAGCCAGTTTGGTCACTCCTGGTAAGTAAACAAGCAAATACAAACCCATCTCCCAGCTGAGGCTGTAAAAGCTCATGTCAGGGAAAGGCCACTGATGTTCCTCTGAAGTGTGATGAAAGAAGGATGAGTTGTTCACAAAAAATTGCTCCTCCCAACCACAGAGGTTCTTCTAAAAGCAGAGCAGAGAGGCAAAGTGCATCCTGCTGCAGCCCCATCCCTGCCCTGCCTGCCGCATGGATCAGAGCCTTGAGGCATGCAGGGGGCAAAGGTGCACGCAGGGCACCCAGCACAGGTGTCCAAGGGCAAGGTCACATCACCTGGTGGACAAGAAGAGGACATCAAAGTGCCCTGGTGGCCAAGAAGGCCAATGGGATCCTGGGGGGCATTCAGAGGAGTGTGGACAGCAGAATGAGAGAGGTTCTCCTGCCCCTCTTCTACTCTGCCCTGCTGAGTGAGACCTTGCCTGGAATACTGCACCCAGTTTTGGGCTCCTCAGTACAGGAGGGACAGGGATCTACTGGACAGAGTTCAAGGGAGGGCTATGAAGATCATAGAATCAAGCAGGTTGGAAGAGACCTCCAAGCTCACCCAGTCCAACCTAGCACCCAGCCCTGGCCAAACAACCAGACCATGGCACTAAGTGCCCCAGCCAGGCTTTGCTTGAAGGGGCTGCAGCACTGCCCTGTGAGGAGAAGCTGAGGGACCTGGGGCTGTTTGGTCTGCTGAAGAGAAGACTTAGAGGGGATCCAATCAATGTTTATAACTATCTGAGGGCTGGGGGGAAAGAGGGAGGGGACAAACTCTGCTCACTTGTGCCCTGGGATAGGACAAGGGGCAATGAGTATGAACTACAGCACAGTAAGTTGCAGCTCAACCTGAGGAAGAACTTCTTGAGTGTAAGGGTCCCAGAGCCCTGGCACAGGCTGCCCAGAGAGGTTGTGGAGTCTCCTTCTCTGGAGCCTTTCCAGGCCTGTCTGGATGTGTTCCTGTATCACCTGCACTAGATTCTCTGGTCCTGCTCTGGCAGGGGAGTTGGACTCAATGATCTATGGAGGTCCCTTCCAACCTCTAAGATCCTGTGATCACTGCTGCACCAGCTTGGGGCATTCAAGTCTCTCAAGCATGGCTGGGAGTGGCAATGGCCACTTCAGCATCACTCCTGACCACAATCACCGTTTCCTCTTCAGCATATTCAAGCCATGCTCCTAAGGTGCTTAGGCAGTCTGATGCTCTGCACCATGGAAAACCACCCTTGAACAGTTTGAAAACCCCCAGGAGAGATGAGGAACTCACTTGTTTTTGTTCTTCTCCCAAGCTGTCCCACATTGATGCAACGATTTTGGACACGTCCCCGAAGGTGGCGTTGGGGTTCTGCCCCTTGATGGCTGCTTGTGTGTCGCGGAAAAACAGGGCATAGGCTGACACTGGCTTCTGGGGCTCGTTGGGATCCTTCTTCTTCTTCTTCTTTTGGCTCTTGGGCTTCTTGCCCAGGTCTGTTGATGGTCTTTTCTCTCCAGCAACCTGTAAAAACCAAGAGATGAGGCTTAGCGGATAGCTGAGAGCCGTCGGATGCGAGTCCCTGCTACGGCTTGTTAATGAAGGGGATGGGAGAGGGCACAGGGAAAGGAGGGCTCCCAGCATGGCCAGGAGGGCAGCAGCCCTGGGGAATCTCTGGCTGAAGGAGTCTCTGGGATTAATACCTGAACTGCTAGTGGCCTGGCTTGGGTGCCTGCTGACAGCCCAGCTCACAGCTTGGGCACTTCTCTGCTCCAAAGCTGTGGCTTCCCAGCCACTCATCCTCACTCATCCCCCTTCCCCCTCCTCCTCTTGGCACCACAAGCTCAATCCCTCTTTGGTCCTCTTCTGGGACCTCTGCCAACACGTTGCTTCCCAGCTAGATCCCTTTCACAGCCCATGAGTTTCTCCAAACTCACCTTCCTTGTGGATTCTGATTTCCAGCATAAGAGTTCCCCCCCTTTGCAAGCTGCTTCTGCTTCTTCTCACCCACTCAGCCTCCCCACTCCCTAGGCAGCACTGACCAAGTAGCACCAGCATCACCTCAGCCACCCCACTGAGGCCATCTGAAGCCTGTCTCAGCCTGCTAACAGGCATGCATCCTTAGCCAGGAAAGCTATCCAGCAATTATACTACTTGAATCTTATGCATTCAACACTTCACATCCACTGCTCAGTCTTTACAACAGGGTGCAGGTAGATCTCAGAATCACAGAATTAGCTGGGTTGGGAAAGACCTTCAAGTTCATCCAGTCCACCCTATCCCCTAACACCTTCTGATTAATTAACCCATGGCACAAGTGCCTCATCCAGTCTCACCTCCAGAGATGGGGACTCCACCTCCTCCCTGGGCAGCCCATTCCAATGCCAATCACTCTTGCTGTGAAGAACTTGTTCCTAACATCCAGCTTGAACCTGCCCTGGCACAGCTTGAGGCTGTGTCCCCTTCTTCTGTTGCTGGCTGCCTGGCAGCAGAGCCCAACCCCACCTGGCTACAACTTCCCTTCAGGTAGTTGTAGCCAGCAATGAGCTCTGCCCTGAGCCTCCTCTTCTGCAGGCTGCACACCCCCAGCTCCCTCAGCCTCTCCTCACAGAGCTGTGCTCCAGGCCCCTCCCCAGCCTTGCTGCCCTTCTCTGGGCATAGAATCATAGAATGGTTTAGGTTGGAAGGAACCTCAAGGATCATCCAGCTCCAACCCCCTGCCATAGGCAGGGACACCTCCCACTAGAGCAGGTTGCTCAAGGCCTCATCCAGCCTGGCCTTAAACATCTCCAGGGAGGAAGCATCCACAACCTCCCTGGGCAACCTGTGCCAGTGTCTCACCACCCTCACTGGAAAGAACTTCCTCCTAACATCCAGTCTAAATCTCCCCTCTGCCAGTTCAAACTCATTCCCCCTCATCCTGACATTCCCAGACCTTGTCAATAGTCCCTCCCCAGCCTTCCTGTAGGCTCCCTTCAGATGTTCACATGTTCAAGATGAGTGGGTCTGGCTGGGAAGTAAAAGAGCAAGGCTGGAAATCTGGGATGCTTCCAGTGGAGGCAGCAGAGAAAGAAACTCCTATGGCTCAGTGCCCAGTGGGATGCACTGAGCAGTGTGGCCAATGTGTGAGACCACAGAAGCCTCAGTGTGAGGATGTGTAGAGGCAAAGCCCCCTGGAAAGCACTGGGGCATGCCTCAAAGCTCTCAACACATTAACCATGCTGAGTGGAAGCTTGCACTCCAGGGAAGCAGCTCCATTATCCCTATTTTGTAGTGAAGGGAAAATGGAATACTCCAGAGGTTAAACATGAGAGAGAAGAAAAACTGCTGGCAGCTGGCAGCTGCAGTCCAGATCTCAGAATGCTTAAGGGCAAACAGGGCCACCAGCAGCTCTGCCTGCAGAGCCACTGTGCTGAAGCACCAAAGGCTCAGCAACTACCTGGCTTGAGCAGTCTCTGCTCTCCCCCCCTGCAAGGGCTAATTATAGTGCTTGGCAAGCTGCCCAGCCTGTCAGAGAGTCACACAATCTCCTGGTTGGGAAAGACCTTTGGGATCACCAAGTCCAACCACTGACTCAGCACTGCCAGGTCACCACTAAACCATGTCCCTCAGCACATCTCCATGGCTTTCTAAGCACTTGCAGAGACAGGGAACCCACTACTGCCCTGGGCAGCCTGTTCCACAGTTTAACAGCACTTTTGGGGAAGAAATTGTCCCTTGTGTTCAACCTAAACCTCCTCTGGTGCAATTTGAGGCCATTTCCTGCTTGATATCTGGGAGGAGAGACTAACCCCCAGCTGGTTCCAACCTCCTTTCAGGGAGTTGGAAAGAGAGAGAGAGAGAGAAGGTCTCTCTTCAACATCCTTTCCTCCAGGGTAAACAACCCCAGCTCCCTCAGCTGCTCCTCACAAGACTTGTTCTCCAGACCCTTCACCAGCTGAGGAGGCTCAGGGCAGACCTTATTGCTGTCTACAACTACCTGAGGGGTGGTTGTAGCCAGGAGGAGGTTGCTCTCTTCTCTCAGGCAGCCAGCACCAGAACAAGAGGACACAGCCTCAAGCTGTGCCAGAGGAAATTTAGGCTTGAGGTGAGGAGAAAGTTCTTCCCTGAGAGAGTCATTGGCTACTGGAATGGGCTGCCCAGGGAGGTGGTGGAGTCGCCGTCCCTGGAGCTGTTCAAGGCAGGACTGGACGTGGCACTTGGTGCCATGGTCTGGCCTTGAGCTCTGTGGTAACAGCTTGGACTTGATGATCTGTGAGGTCTCTTCCAACCTTGGTGAGACTGTGACAGCTTCCTTGCTCTTCCTGGCATCCATTTCAGCACCTCAATGTCCTTTGGACATCTCCAAATTCTTCCTAACCCTGCTGGCAGCACCAGCTCAAGGAGAAAAGAAGATCCAATCCCAAAGTCATGTCCTCCCCAGTGACTCCTGTGGGTTTGGCTGGCCAGGAGGAAGGCTGAAAGAGGCAGAGAGAAAACCTAGGGAGTAACAAAGCTGAAACTCATTTTCCTCTGACATGGAGGTAGTTGGGATCAAAGATCACATTCTGTGATTCTGTGCTCCACAACCTCCCTGGAGGTGTTCAAGGCCAGGTTGGATGAGGCATTGAGCAACTTGAGCTAGTGGAAGGTGTCCCTGCCCATGGCAGAGGGGTCAGAACAGGATGATCTTGGAGGTCTCTTCCAACCTGGCACAGACTCTGACACAGGTTGCCCAGATTGGTGTTCAAGGCCAGGTTGGATGAGGCCTTGAGCAACTTGGGCTAGTGGAAGGTGTCCCTGCCCATGGCAGAGGGGTTGGAACAGGATGATCTTGGAGGTCTCTTCCAACCTGGCACAGACTCTGACACAGGTTGCCCAGAGAGGTGTTCAAGGCCAGGTTGGATGAGGCCTTGAGCAACTTGGGCTAGTGGAAGGTGTCCCTGCCCATGGCAGAGGGGTCAGAACTGGATGATCTTGGAGGTCTCTTCCATCCAGGTTGATTCTATGACTCTATCATCTCTAAAGTCCCTTCTAACCCAAACCATTCTCTGATTCTTTGAGATATTTCAACCCAAATAAAGACCAGAAGCCTGAGCTCTTGCTCAGCACAATTTACCCCCCCCAGTGAAAGGCAGCAGCTGCTGCTCTCTGGTGTCTGTCAGCAGAGGAGTGTCCGCACCTACCTTATAGTGTGACTCTGTCTCCTCTTCCTGAGTAGAGCTGGAGGGAGATGGTGTAGCAGACTTACTTCCTGGGGGCGATGGGGACCCGTGGGTAACACTGCTCCTCATGCCCATCTGAGAGATCAGCTGTGACTGGCTGAGGGCACTCATGGGGCCAGCTAACATCCCAGGGCGATTGATCAGGGGCACTTGGCGGTTGGACTCATAGGACGCGGCCTCCGAGTGGACCATCTCCTGGATCTGAGTTAGGAGAAGATCACTTGGTCAGCACAAAATGCCTTCAGTCAGTTATTCTGCTGCCAAATCCCTTGCAGGTGGACTCTTCACAGCCCTGGCAGAGTCTCCCTTGTGCCCCCCTTCCAAACAAGACCTGAGCACCACGCAGCCAGGGCTCTGCTCCTGCCAATGCCCTGCTTGCAAGGTGCTAAGTTGTCCTTAGCACATCCATGTGGTCTCAGAGTGGAGATCATCTCCTGGATCTGAGTTAGGAGAAGATCACTTGGTCAGCACAAAATGCCTTCAGTCAGTTATTCTGCTGCCAAATCCCTTGCAGGTGGACTCTTCACAGCCCTGGCAGAGTCTCCCTTGTGCCCCACCTCCAAACAAGACCTGAGCACCACTCAACCAGGGCTCTGCTCCTGCCATTGTCCTGCCCACAAGTTGCTAAGTTGTCCTTGGCACATCCATGTGGTCTCAGAGTGGAGACCATCTCCTGGGTCTGAGTTAGAAGAAGATCACTTGGTCAGCACAAAATGCCTTCAGTCAGAGCTTGCTGACACCTATGTATATGTTCTCATAAGATGAGAGCAAAGGAGCATCTGCTGGGACTGAAAGGTGACTAATCATAGAATGGTTTAGGTTGGAAGGGACCTCAAGGATCATCCAGCTCCAACCCCCTGCCATAGGCAGGGACACCTCCCACTAGAGCAGGTTGCTCAAGGCCTCATCCAGCCTGGCCTTAAACACCTCCAGGGAGGTTGTGGAGCACAGAAGCACCCAATGTGATCAAAGATCACATTCGGTGCTTC
>WAAF01008235.1:604-13427 GCA_013400475.1 Tricholaema leucomelas
AATGGTGAAATCCAGTGTGTGCCACAGAGAAATCTAACCTTAGCTGAGAGAGTTTAAATTCAGAGTGTATCATACAAGCTGTTAGGAGTTTTCTGTTCTACCATCAGCGTCCAATGAAAGAATCTATGAGAGAACCTAAAGTACATGAGCACAAACATCACCTGGGAGTCCCTGTTCTCATCTCATCTGTGAGGAGACAAACTGTTTGCTGCCTTCTGAGCTTCTGAATCACCTACATCTGAAACAGCCACAACAAAGTGTGAACTGAACTTGTAATATTCATTAGTGTAAACATTGTTTGAGATCAGATAGTTCTCAGCAATACTCTGAGTGAAATAGACAGGGGTGGATTGTGCTATTTTGAAGCTAGCTAGAATGTTTTAGTGAGAAGAACTACATTACAGTCTGTGAAACGGAAACAATCATGATGTCTACTTCACTCATAGGCTTGATGATATGTATAAGAACAAGAATCCAAACATAGGGGAGACACTCTCTGTCTGGGTTGTGTGCTGCATTTCTCTCTCAAAACTCATCTTCTATCTCTTTGATTAATCCACCTGCTTCCTAACCCCCCTGGCCAACCTTCCCATCTTCCTTGGGCATAAGGCAACATCTGGGGTAAGGTAGAGAGGGGTGGGAGAAGGTGGAAGGGTGGCTGAAAGCCCCTCCTTAGGACTCAGGTTTCTGGCAGGGCTGTTGTGTTTCTGTATTACCTTTTACCTTGTGTATTTCTGTATAGAACTGTATGGCTTGTAAATATCTGCTTGTATATTCTGCTAAGCTGTAAATATGAAGCTTCATTCAATTTCCAGAGCCAGCTAAGTCTAGTCTGGGTAATTTCCAAAGTGTGAGAGGGCAGGTAACACCCAAACCATCATATGAGGCAAAAAATTGAGAGTGGTCCTCACCTCCACTTCTTGCCATGGTGTGGGGGCAGGTCTGTAATGCCTGTGCTGAGATCCCAGGTGTTGGGGAGGCTGAGACACCCTGGTCCTTACAGAGTGATCCCAACTGCCTGTTTGCCAGCCCTGTGCTGTTGGCAGGTAGCTTCCTGCCCCAGGCCCTGGCCTTTGATTTCTCCTGGTTCAGATAAGAGGCAGCAGTGCTGATCCAGGAAGACCAAACAACCTCCAAACCTTTCCTGCTCACGCTGCACATCCCAGCCCCAAACACAAACTCCTTTCACACAACTGACCCCAACCTGCCTTGGAGTCCCTAGACTCCCACAGGAGAGGATGTCCCTCAGAGCCCCAGTGGCAGGGAAATGTGATGGGTAGGAAGCTCGGCAGGGGTTTGGGATGTACCACACAGATCAACAACAGGCTAGGGCCTGCTGTTGTCCCCCACTCTGGGTTCTTTACCTGCTGGGCTCTTCCAAGGGACAGCTCTGCAAACTCTGCTCTTCCCCAACACAGAGGGACAGGGCTGACGTAGAGAGGAGACAGCCCCTGCCAGAGAGAAGCAAAGGTCTTAAAGGTGAGGACTGACCTGCAAGGGATGGCTCAGCATTGCCCAGGACCATGCAGCAGAGCTGGGCCTTGGTGCAAGCAGTTCCCAAGCCCAGCACCATGGGCACAGCAGCCAGGCAGAGCTGATGAAGATAGGAGAGTTGAAGAAGTACAGACTCAGCTCCTGGCCCAGCACACAACCCCCATCAGACAGCTGCAGGGCAGCACCATAGGAGAGCTACTTCCAGCCAGCCTCTCCCAGGCCTCAGCTGCAGGCTTCTCCCACTGCCTGCCCAGGGCTCTACTGTCTGCAGCTGCATTTGCCAGGAGGTCTGGCCCAAGGTCTCCTCTGGCTCTGCTCACAGACCCCACCCCATCCACTTTGCGCTCAGCTCTGCCCTGCAGGCAACTCCTGCCAGCAGGACCTGGCTCAGGGCCAGCTCTGTGCTGGCCACTCCTCAACAGGTGGTCAGAGAAGCCCTGAGGACACACAGGAAGGGATGCTCCTGCTCTCTGCAGATGCAGGAAAGGGGGAAGGGACTTGGTCAGCTTCTTGCAAAACTTCTTCAGCCCTCACTCTGATGTTGGAGGAGTCTCTGACTCCTGGCCAAACCTGACACCTCCATCACCATGCACACACAGCCAGCCTAAAAAGACTCATTCCAGAGGGTTTGGTTTCCTTCTCTCCCTGACCATTTCTGGCAGCTTTCTCTTAGCAGTTCTCCTGGAGCTGCCATTCCACAGACCCAACAGAAAATGAGGTTTGCTGTGAGGGCACAGTGCCCATGCTCTGTGGGCAAGCTCCCAGCTGACACATGCAGAGCTGGAGGACAATTCACTGCATTCATCTCCTGAAATGCTGCCAGATTCTGTTTGTTCAACATCTTTGTGGGTGCCATGGGCAGAGGCATTGAGTGCAACCTCAGCAAGTCTGCTGACCACGCCAAGCTGTGTGGTGCAGCAGACAGGCTGGAGGGCAGGAATCCATCCAGAGGGACCTGGACAGGCTGGAGAGGTGGGCACAAGCCAAGCTCAGGAGGTTCAACAAAACCAAGTGCAAGGTCCTGCATATGGGTCGAGGCAATGCCAAGCACAAATCCTGGCTGGGTAGTGCCAGGCTGGAGAGCTGCCCTGAGGAGAGTGATTTGGAGGGGCTGGTGGAGGAGAGGCACAACATGAGCCAGCAGTGTGCACTTGCAACCCAGGAAGCTAACCAGAGCCTGGGCTGCAGCAGAAGTGTGCCCTGCGGGGCCAGGGAGGTGATTCTCCCCTTCTACTCTGAGACCGCACCTGGAATACTGCATCCAGCTTTGGAGCCCCCATTACAAGAGGGATGTCGAGATTCTGGAGCATGTCCAGAGCAGGGCCACAAGGATGAGCAGAGGGCAGCCGCTCTGCCGTGAGGACAGAATGAAAGAGTTGGGGATGTTCACTCTAAAGAGGAGGCTCCCAGGTGACCTTCTTATGGCCTGCCAGGATCTGAAGTGGGCTACAAAAAAAAATGGGGAGGGACTTTTTAGGCTCTCAGGCAGTGAGAGGACTGGGGGAGATGGAGCAAAGCTAGAGGTGGGGAGAGTCAGAGTGGAGGTGAGGAGGAAGTTCTTGATCATGAGAGTGGCGAGAGCCCAGGGAGGGTACTGAGGCCCCATGGCTGGAGGTGTTTTAAGGCCAGGTTGGATGAGGTTGTGGGCAGCCTGACCTAGGGTAAGGTGTCCCTGCCCACGGCAGGGAGGTTGGAACTGGATGGTCCTTGTGGTCCCTTCCAACCCTGACAGATTCTATGATCTCATGCACATACAATTTTCAGCTGGGCCTTGATCCTGTGCCCTTTTTGTGGGAACAAGGCCTAATTCCTGCCTGACCATTCCCGGGCCCTTCCCTCATTCACAGCCCATTCATGTCCCAGGTGTCTTTGTTGTCCCATGGCCGTGTGTCCGCCACCTCTGCTGGGGTTGGAAGGGTGGAGTGGAAAATGTTGTGGCTGAGGAAGCATCTAAAGAACTGGGCTGAAAGCAGGAGCTCAAGAATGGACAGTCTTGAGACTAAAGGCCAGCAGGAGCTGGAGGCCTGAAAGAAGCAAGAGGTCAAGGGGAAAGGGTTACAGATGAGAAGTGAGAAGGGACCCTGCAGCCTCCTCACACGGGAACTGATGAGAGGGGACAGAGAGAGTGAGAGCTCGGGTGACTCCTGCACCCTGGAGAACAAGTTGGAGGAGCTCAAGTGGGCAACCTGCAGAGGTGGCCCAGGGGAACCTCCTGAGGTTCAACAAGAGCAAGTGCAGGCTCCTGCACCTGGGCTGGAACAAGCCTCAAAAATCAGCACAGCCTGGGGGAGGAGCCAATAGGAAGCAGGCCTGAGGAAAAGGTCTTGAGGGTGCTGGGGGACAAGGAGCTGGACATGAGCAGGCAGTGTGAGCCTGCAGCACACAAGGCAAATGGCAGCCTGGGCTGCACCAACAGCAGATGGAGAGAGCAGATTCTGACACTGTGCTCTGCTGGGAGCTCACCTGCACTGCTGCATCCAGCTCTGGAGCCCTCAACACAGCAAGGACATGGACCTGATGGACAGGGTGCAGAGGAGGCCATGAGAATGATCAGGAGGTTGGAACAGCTCAGCTATGAGGACAGGCTGAGGGAGCTGAGGGTGTTCAGCATGGAGAAGAGAAGGCTCCAGGCAGACCTAAGAGTGACCTTCCAGTGCCTGAAGGGGCTACAAGAAGGCTGCAGAGAGACTGTGTGCAAAGGCCTGCAGGGACAGGAGGAGGGCAATGGCTGCAAAGCAGAGCAGAGCAGAGGGAGACTGGATGCGAGGAACAAGTTCTGCACCAGGAGGCTGCTGCAACACTGCAGGATGCCCAGGGAGGAAGTTGAGGTCTCATCCCTGGACATATTCAAGCTGAGGCTCAACAGGGCTCTGGGCAGCCTCATCTAGTGCAGGATGTCCCTGCTGACTGAAGGGGCTTGGACTGGATGAGCTTTGGAGGTCCCTTCCAACCCAAACCATTCTATGATTCCATGCTTCTAAATGCAGCCTCCAGGGAGAGGAAGAGGAGGAAACAGAGGAGGTGGAGGAGGACAATGAAGAGGCCAAGGCCAAGGAGAAGGAGAACAAGAAGAATGCTTAAAAAGGTTTCAAACTGCCTGGAAAAGCAACCCAAATCCCTTCCAAGCTGAGCAGAAACTCTGACAAATGCTTGGGCAGCTCTTAAAAGCTCTTAGCAGGGAACTCTGCAGTCACTTTCCAGGCTCACTGATGTCTTTGGCACTCTGCACAAAGGCTTCAAGAGCTTTGCAGCTGCCCTCAACATGCCCAGCACAGCTCTGTGCCCACAGAACGCCAGGCTGGAAGGGACTCCAAGGACCATCTGCTCCAACCTTTCCAGCTGACACTGCAGTTGCCATCAGCTGGCCCAGGCCCTGCCAAGATGAGTCTTAAAGCTGCCCAGGGTAGGGGAATCCACCACTGCTCTTGGGAGCTGATTCCAGTGCCTGACTGTAAGGGAGAAACTTTTCCTTCTGGACTGCAGGCTTCCAGTTCAGCTCAGTTCCTGCAGCAGATACTTCAGAGCTGCCTCTTGAGCATCACAAACTCTGAGGCACAGCTGCAGGTCAAAGCAACTCTCCTGCAACTTCCAATCTGCTAAAAGCTCCAATTTTACATTCAAGGAGGGGCCAAGCTCCAACCCAGCCCCCCCTAGCTCCAACCCAGCTCTGCCAGCTCCAACCCAGCCTTACAACATTGCTTATTTACTTCACTGAAGTTCTGCTAAGTGTCCAGATCCAAGCATTCACAGAATGGTTTGGGCTGGAAGGGACCTCAAAGCTCAGCCAGATCCAAGCCCCTGACATGGCCTCGGACACCTTCTACCAGACCAGGCTGCTTAAGGCCTCATCCAATCTAGCCCTTAACAGCTCCAGGGGTGGGTACTCCACCACCTTCCTGGGCAGCCTGTGCCAGTCCCTGACCACTCTTGCTGCAAAGCAGCAACCCTCTCCTGGCACAGTTCCAGGCCATTTCCTCACCCTTCCATCACCACACACTGGGGAGAAGAGACCAACCTCACCTCACTGCAACCTGCTTTCAGGGAGAGGGCAATCAGCTCTCCCCTCAGCCTCCTCCACACTGAACACACTCAAATCCCTCAGCAGCTCCTCCCCAGCCCTGTTCTCCACATCCTTCCCCAGATTTCTTGCCCTTCTCTCAACCTCCTCCAGGCCCTCAATGACCTTCTGGGAGTGAATGGCCCAAAACTCACGCCAGTATTCACAGTGTGGCCTCACCAGGGCCCAGTACAGGGGGACAATCCTGCCCTGGCCCTGCTGGCCTCACCACTGGTGAGCCTTACACAGCACTGCAATTGCTGCAGTCACTTTCAGCAATGATTTCCTTCCTTTGCCAGCTCAGCAGGCAGCAAAGAGCACAACTGCAATTTCTTGGTCTTCTTCTGAAGCTCCTCCAGGAGTGCTTCCCACCAAAACCACTCAGGACAGGCTGCCCCCACTCAAATCAAACACTGCATTCAAATCAAAAGCAATTCCTCAGCCAGAAGCAGACCCTGGACATGTCATCCTGATCTAAAGGTTCTCTGCTCTTCCAGAAAGCATTTCCCCATCTCCACAGCAACAGCAGCAGGGCAGAGTGCTCCTGACCACGCTTCCTCACAGCAGAGGGAACAAAAGCTCTGCACAGCTATGAGCCTGAAGGCAAACAACAAACGCTCCACCTGACCTGACCCAATTTGTGGGCAGGAAACCTTGAGAGGAACTGAAAATCAGTCTGAAAGCTGTGAACAAATATTTCTGCCTAAGGGGATGAAGCCTGAGAACTCCCAGACAGCCTCTCTGCACATGGCTGCCTCCTGGCTGCTGCCACAGGGAAATGCACTCACGCTCAGCTTTAACAGGCTGTTGAGGGTTTGGCTGGGGCCTTTCTTGCTGCTCTACAGGAACTGCACTAGAAAACACTCTGGATGCTCCCTGAGCTGGAAGCACATCAAATCCAAACACACAAATGCCTCCACACACACCAGTGTAAATCCCCAGCTGGGATCAGGCTAACATGGACAAAGAGCCTACTGCAGCCAGGGCAATATTCCTCCTGCCCACAGCTGCCATCTCAATTCAGAGCTTCCTGACAGAAATCAGTCCAGCTGTGGATGACACCCTCCCTGCAGGGGTCCAAGCCCAGGCCAGATGAGGACTCAAGCAGATTGCTCCAGTGGAAGGTTTCCCTGCCCACAACTGGAGGATCCCTGAGGTCCCCTCCAAGCCAAACCATTTGATGACTCCAGAATCAAACACAGGACATACAACACCCATAAAAACAGGCCTCAGATGGACAAGGATTTGGCAGCTCCCTCTGGACAGCCCCAGCCCAGCACTCATGCACACCACCAGAGCAGACTCCAAGAACAAATCTCTCTCCAACACCAGGGGGTACCACTGGAGCAGAAGGGAGCAGCTCACACCCTTGAGCAGCGTTCAACACCTCGCTCTTGTCCCAATGCTCAGGACCATCCCTCCTGCCTGCATTAAACTGCCCTCAGCTCCCAGCTGCACACAGCAAGACTCAGAAGAGAGCTACTCAGCACTGGAAAGCTCAGCACAAAGCCACTGCAGCAGAGCCAGCAGAGGCACTGCAGACAGCACTGGACTTCTCAACTGGGGACAAGATCTCAGCCTGCTCAGAAAGCACTCAAGGAGCTCTGCCTGCACACCTCAGGCACTCTGGAGCACACCAACAACTTTCTCAGGCTGTCACAGCCAGGTGAAACAAAGCCCAGCACAGGGAAGGGTCTGCTTCTGATTCACCACCAGCACCTCTCCTACAAAGACAGGCTGAGAGAGCTGTGACTGCTCAGCCTGCAGAAAAGCAGCTCTGGGCTCTCCTTGGAGCCTTCATCTCAACTTCTGAAGGGCACCTACAGGCAGGCTGGGCAGGGACTGTGCAGAAGGGCCTGTGGGGATAGGACAAGAGGCAGAGCATTCAAACTGGAGCAGGGCAGAGTTAGGGTGGACATCAGGAGGAAGGTCTGCACAAGGAGGCTGCTGAGACTCTGGAACAGGCTGCCCAGGGACCTGCTGAAGGCTCCATCCCTGCAGACATTCCAGATGACAGCTGATGTGCTCCTGGGCAGCCTGCTTTAGCTGCAGCTGGCCCTGCTCACTGCCACAGGGTGGACAAGATGACCTCTGAGGGTCCCTTCCAACACGATGCCATCTGGGCAAGTCTTGCACCCAACACAAACAGCAGGACCAAGCCCTGCAAGAGCCTGCCCAGGGCACTGCTGGACTCCCTCACCCTGCAGCTCTTCAACAGCTCTGCAGCTCTGATGCTGAGGGCCAGGGCTCAGTGCTCACCTGGCACTGCTGAACCCAGCAGCTGCACTCTGCCATCTTCAAGGCTTTGTCCAGCCCAAACTATGCTCTCATTCTAGCAACTCCAGCAGCAGCAGCAAGCTCCACAACCCTGATGCTTCACACGGCAAAAAGCCCAACTCCAGAGCTGCAGCCCAAGGCAGCTGACAGCTTTTATTGCTAGGGATTCCTGCTCCATCACCTTGGAAAAGCCAAACCCTTTCAGCTGTCCAGTTCTGCCTGCAAGAGCAGAGGCTCCTCAACCCCTCACAAAGCAGTTCAAGACAAACTCCCCACACCAGGCTGGAAAGGATTGGCAGTGCAAAGGGAACTGTTAGGAGGAACTGCACAGAGCACTGCAACAGCAGCTGAGATACACAAGGCCAGAGTCTGCCTTGGCCACCACTCTCCAACAGACCTCCTCAGCCCAAAGCTTTCCAGCTGTACTCCACCTCAGCCACAGTTCTCCAAAACCCTCCTTAGGCCAAAGCTCTCCAAAATCTCCCTCCAAAACAGACCAAACCCTAGGCCTCTATGCCCCCTCCCCTCGTTACCTCTCTGCTTCAGCTGTACCAAACCTGATGCAGCAAAAATGAGCTCAGTCTAGGCCAAAGTCAGCTTCAAATCTCCTGCACATAGCAGAGGTGAGACCCACATCATGAAGGGAGAGAGTCAGGGAGAAGAAAAAGGCAAAACTGAGAGTGCAGCCAGTTTGTAGGGACAGTGGATGCAGGATTGAGGGAATGAAACAACACAGATGACACTTTCTGGTCCAACTCCTGCACTCTCTGGCCCCAGGAGGACTGCACTCAATGGTTTCACACATCCCAGTTCTTAAATCCATAACAATTCCTTCAAAAGTAGCTCCACCTGGAAGAAAAGGACCTGAAAGGGGCTGCAAGAAAACTGGGCAGGGACTTTGGACAAGGGCCTGTAGTGATAAGGGGGAACAGACTGAAGACGGAAGAGGGAAGACCCAGACTGGACACCAGGAAGAAATTCCCCAGTGAGGCTGGGGAGACACTGGAGCAGGCTGCCCAAGGAGGTTGTACATTCCCCTCCCTGGACATGTTCAAGGCCAGACTGGACGAGGCCTTCAGCAACCTGGGCTGGTGGGAGGTGTCCCTGCACATGGCAGAGAGTTGGAATTGGATGAGATTTAAGGTCTCTTCCAAGCCAAACCATTCCAGGAATGTATCCAAAGTGGACAAACTGCACAGTTCAAGCTGAGCAACAGCAAAGGAGCCAGGAGCAGGGTGGGGCAGTGGAAGGCAGCAAAAAGCTCAACTTCAGCTGCTGTCCAGAGGCACAGCTCTTCACAACTCCTGAAGGCCTTTAAGAGCTCATGAAGAGTTTCGAAACTCCTCAAACTTCCTCAATACACCTAAAGATGCACTCAACTCTCTCAACAGCACTGGAGAGACCTTCCTGGTTCTGTGTTTACCAAACTCTTCAAATATGCCTGAAAATCACCAAAATAGCTTAGAACAGAAGTTGTTAAAACCTTTTTGCAACTCTTCTTTGCAACTCCTTCTGTAGAGACGTTAATGACTTTCTAGGTGCCCTTAAAGCCTTCCACACGCTTGAGAAAGGCTGAAAGGCTTAAAGCTGCACTAAAAACCATCAACATCTCTTTAAATCTCTTGAAGACCTCACAAAACTCACAGAAGTTCCTCAAACTACAACAAGACTACCTCAAAAGTCAACAAATTCCTTCAGAGCTGACCCACAATTCTTGATATTTCATTGCAATCTCTTCAACAACTCTCAACAAGCCACAGTAAGGCTGAAGAGAGACTCTCCAGGCTCACTGATCTGTTTGGCACTCTTCAAACACACTTAAAAAGTTTTGAATTTGCCCTAGAAGCCATCAACATCTCTTTAAAGTTCTTAATCCCTTATAAACTGATTATTTTTTTAAAAGCCTTAGAACTTTGTAAAGTCACACAAATATGCTTCAAAATCTCCTAAGGCTTGAAGGTTTTGAGAAGTTTTATGGCACTCAAACTGCTTTGTAAAAAACACTTAAAAAACATCAAAATATCTTCAAACATCACTAAAAAGGCCTGAAAATGACCACAACAGCTGCAAAAGGCATTAAAAAAAGCCTGAAATAGGACAAAAGAGCTTCAAAAATCATTAAAACTGCCTGGAAATACTTAAAATATCTTCCAAAAAAAATCATTAAAAAGGCTCAGAAATAACCAAAATATTAAAAAATAAAGAATTTTTTTTTAAAATTAAAACATTTTAAAGGCCTCAAAATAACCTCTCGCCAAGAGCCTGCAACAGACTTGCATCACTTTTTGGCTTCTCAGCTGCACACAGAAGCCGCAACACAAAGCACCAAAAGCTCTCCCCAGCTCCTCACAGCCTCGCACAAACTCTTCACAGCTCACCAAAACCTCCTCACAGCTCTCTGCACAACCTCCCTGCGGAGAGTCTCAGCAGCTCTGACCCAGCCCTTACTCTGCCCTGCACCACAGACAAGATGGCGCCGACTCCACCCCAACTGCAACTCCCGCCCTGCCCCGCGGCCCTGCCACACACTTCCGGCTCCGCTCCCACCGCCCTCAGCCCCTCACGGCCCAGCCCCGCTCCTCTCAGCCCTGCCCGAATCAGCCAGCCCCAGCCTGGCTTCGCTCCTGCAGCCCCATCCGCTCCCCAACCACTGCTCTCAGCACTCGCAGCCCCCCTCAGCCCCTCACGGTTCCACTCTCGGCTCCCCCAGGCCCCCTCAGCCCCTGCCGGTTCCGCTCTCGGCTCCCCCAGGCCCCCTCAGCCCCTCCCGGTTCCGCTCTCGGCTCCCCCGGGCCCCCTCAGCCCCTCCCGGTTCCGCTCTCGGCTCCCCCAGGCCCCCTCAGCCCTTCCCGGCTCCTCTCCCCCCGCCACCCCTCTCGGTCCCGCAGCTCTCACCACAGCGCTACCACAGCGCTGCCCCAGCGCTCCGCGGCCGCTTCCCAGCAGGCAGCCAAAATGGCGCTCAGGCACCTGCGGGCGGAGTCTCGCTCGGCCATGGGGGCGGGGCTGCTCTCCACCGGCTCCCATTGGCTGTAGAGCCAGCTGTGGGCGGGGCTTCCTTGCCGCACCTACGCCCCCTTGAGCTCGGTTGCGGACGTGCAGGAGAGAGCCCTCGGGCTGAGGCTGCTGCCCTGGGCTGGGCACTGGGGAGCTGCTGCGGGGGGTGGCTGTGGGGCTCTATGGGGCTGGGATTGGGATCCTTTGGGGCTCATGGCTGCGATCAGGATGCTTTGGAGCACGCGGGGGGAAACCTGTGGCTGGGATTGGAATCCACTGGTGTCATGGAGGGGTTGTAGGCCCAAAAATAGGCTTATTTCTATTCCTCGCTTTGCTTTTGCCCTGTCTGGACATGCTCGCCTACCGCAGACAGAGGTAAGCACGATGCAGGCACATTGGGGGGACAATGGGCTTGGCGCCACTCTGGGCTGCTCAGACCCATGGGGTAGTCACGTTGCGTAAGCTCACGCGTTGAGCGTGTGGCTTGCTCCTGCTCTTCCCATGTTTGGGGTACAGGACCTGGGGACCTTTCCAAATTCGGTATGTCCCTGCCTGACGACAGAAGCCTATTGGACAGTGCTATGGCCGACAAACCCATCAATCTCCATACATTGCTTATACATGGGGCAATCGAAGTAAACAAGGCACCCCCCTTTGCCTGTGGGACACCCCCTCCTTTGCCTTGGGGACCTTCCTTTTGCCTTGGGGACACCCCTCCTTTGCCTTGGAGACCTTCCTTTTGCCTTTGGCTTATGCCTGTTGCCTCCTGTTTTCGGCTTTCGCCACCCTTTCTATTCTCCACCCGTCTGACTTCTGCCTGAGGCTGCTGCCTTTGTCCCATGACGACCTGCAGCGATTCAGCCTGATCTGCTCAGACAGCGCGCCCCAGAACCCCAAGAACTGTTATCCCCACGGGGATCAACTCCGTGACTGCCTTCACCTCATTCTGGGGACCATAGATACCAGAACTCTGATTTGTGAGTACTCAAACTCTCTTATTCAAGCTGCAAAGGAACTTTATTGACTCCACCAGTGGCACTTTCTGCCACAAGACTCTGATTCGAGCCATTGGAGCTTCCCTAAAACCTATACCAAATTGTTTAATTCAACTGTAANAAGGATTTGTGTGGGTTTACTGTATATAAGTTTGGGAAAATAAATTATTTAATAACAATCAAATCAGCCTCAGATCTCCCCAAAATTCAAATTAAATCCCTTTACAACAACTGGGGCTGGGGCGGGGCTGGAGTCTGCAGCACTGGGGCTCTGATGGGGCCTGTCTGAGCCGGGCACACAGGGCAGCTGTGCTAGTTTGGAGCTACCTGGAATGTTTTGGAGAGAATTACATTACAGGCTGTGAAACAATGGAGATGTCTGCTTCACTCATAGGCTTGCTGAGATGTATAAGAACACAAATCCAAACATAAATAACACAGTTGCTGTCTGGGCTTTGGGCTGAACTCTAACTGACCCTGACGTCTCTGTGACTAACCCACCTGATCCCTAACCCCCCCGGGGTGACCTTCCAATCGTCCTTGGGTGTCTGGGGTAAGGCAGAGAGGGGTGGTTTAAGGGGGGAAGGGCAGTTGGGAGCCCCTCCTGGGGACTCAGGTTTCTGGCAGGGCTGTTGTGTTTCTGTGTTACTTTTCACCTCCTGTGCAGCGCTGTGCAGGTTGCAGATATCTGCTTGTGCCTTCTGCTGAGCTGCAGATGTGAAGCTTCAGTCAATTTCCAGAGCCGCTGGCTCTGGTCTGGTTGATGTCTAAAGTACGGGGGGGACAGGGAAGACCCAAATCATCACAGCAGGGCAGGGCCACTCGGGCACCACAGGTCCCGGAGCTGTCCCCAGCTGTGCCCACAGCCAACAGCAGCTGCAGCAGGGCCGGGGCTGGAGCCTCCCCCTGCAGCCAGGACAGCAAAAGCCTCCAGGCCAAGGGGAGAAGCTGAGGCAGAACCTGGCAGCAAACAGCTTTGAGGTAATTGTAGCAGTATGATGAG
>WAAF01008240.1:0-19776 GCA_013400475.1 Tricholaema leucomelas
ACCTGGTTGATTCTATTCTATTCTGTAATGTCTAAGCTATTCTGTCAGCAGTTTCAATATCCTCAATGATTGTGCTGCAGGCGAGAGATATTTTAGTTTCTGAAGCAGGCACAGTGCAATTGAACTACCAGGAGTAGTTTCATTTTTCCAGTGAGTTGCTTTCACTCCTCAGCTTGTTTCATTGCTGTTCCTCTAACTCAATGTTTAGTGGAAGGAATCACAGGCAGCCACCGTTTGCATGCACCAGAACTCCTGCAGTATTCTTCCTGGAGTGGAATTTGATGCGTGCTTAGAAATAGCAATGCAAAAGTGTCATTGGTATTCACTAGAGTCACCTCACACTAAACTGTGCTTTGATGGAGGGTTTTATTTCCTTCAGATTTTCTCCCCTGCAGGAGAAGTCACTCAGAATCAGCTGTCCTACCTGACACATTGTGATCTGCAAAACCTGTCCTATTTTCTGTGTCTGGAATATTTGACCTAAAAGATATTGCTGGGAATTGCACTACAGTCACTTCATTGAAATAGGACCTCCAGGCTAGCCTCTTAAAATATCAAAACACTGTGCCCTCTGCCATAAAGACTTTCCTTTTGTTCTTCCTTTTATCTTGCTCTCCTTCCACCCTTTTCCCCTGCTAGCCTTTAATAGCAGTGACATACAATCAGACTCCACCTAATAGCTTCCAAAGAGCTCCTGGATGTAGCATTAACAGATCTGTTCTTTGAGAGACAGTGAGTAGTGTAGGAAAGATTATTTGGTAGTTTACTGTGTGATTATATTGGTTTAATCTAATGAGGGGTTTATGGGAAATGCAGTGAGGAAAGAACAGAAGGACTACAGATAACAAACCATCTGCAGACACTTAAGGGTTATTAGCAAAAGGCAGCAGCATCAGGAAAAGCCTGGATCACAGAAGAGCAATGGACAGTAATAAGTCAAGCAAGCCTACTTGGAGCAGCTCTGCTATGAGGACAGACTGAAAGAGTTGGGGCTGTTCAGTCTGCAGAAGAGGAGGCTCCCAGGTGACCTTCTTGTGGCCTTCCAGTATCTGAAGAGGGCTACAAAAAAGCTGGGGAGGGACTTTTTAGGCTCTCAGGGACTGACAGGATTAGGGGGAATGGAGCAAAGCTGGAGGTGGGGAGATTCAGAGTGGATGTGAGGAGGAAGTTGTTCAGCATGAGGGAGGAGGTTCTTCATCATGAGCGTGGTGAGAGGCTGGAATGGATTGCCCAGGGAGATGGTTGAGCCCCCATGGCTGGAGGTGTTTAAGGCCAGGCTGGATGAGGCTGTGGCCAGCCTGCTCTAGGGTAGGGTGTCCCTGCCCATGGCAGGGGGTTTGGAACTAGCTGATCCTTGTGGTCTCTTCCAACCCTGACTGATTCTATGATTCTATGATCTCAAGGCTTCCCTGACTACCTTATTTACTCACAAGTCTGAAGAAAAACAATTGCATACTCTAGAACTCTCCCAAACTGCGGTGTAGCCACTATGTTAAACAGAACATTTATGTATTGTTTTCTTGTGTATTCCACTGGAGATAAGAATCCAGAAGACAGAATTTTACTGGTCAGTTCTGTCCAGTTTGACTTTTTAACTAACTGCTTATGGGCCCTCCAGTTTAGAAGGGACATGGAGATGCTTGAGCGTGTCCAGAGAAGGGCGACGAGGCTGGTGAGAGGCCTCGAGCACAGCCCTACGAGGAGAGGCTGAGGGAGCTGAGATTGTTTAGCCTGGAGAAGAGGAGGCTCAGGGGTGACTTTATTGCTGTCTATAACTACCTGAAGGGTGGTTGTGGCCAGGGGGAGGTTGCTCTCTTCTCTCAGGTGTCCAGCATCAGAACAAGAGGACACAGCCTCAGGCTGCGCCAGGGGAAGTTTAGGCTCGAGGTGAGGAGAAAGTTCTTCCCTGAGAGAGTCATTGGCCACTGGAATGGGCTGCCCAGGGAGGTGGTGGAGTCGCCGTCCCTGGAGCTGTTCAAGGCAAGGTTGGACGTGGCACTTGGTGCCATGGTCTAGCCTTGAGCTCTGTGGTAAAGGGTTGGACTTGATGATCTGTGAGGTCTCTTCCAACCTTGGTGATACTGTGAGACTGTGGTACTGTGATACTGTGAAATTGAGAACTGTAGAATGGTTTGAGTTGGAAGGCACCTCCAAAGGTCATCTAGTCTGACTCCCTTGCACTGAGCAGTGACAGCTTCTGCTAGATCAGAGCCTTGTTGGGCCTGACTTTGAATATCTCCAGGGATGGGGGTTCAACTACCTCCCTGGGCAACCTTTTCTAGTGTTCCATTGGCCTCGTGGTGCGGAACTTCTTCTTAACATCCAAACTAAATCTGTTCTTCTCTAATCTTAAACTATTGCCCCTTGTCCTCTGACAACAGGCCTCTGGAAGGAGTTTAGTGGTAGTGGCTGAGCAGCAGTGGTGGGATTGTGAGCCTCAGGTGAGTGGTTGGAGTGAAAGATCTCAGATGTCTCTCCCAACCTCAGCGGTCCTGTGGCTCTATGAAGCTCAACGCTGGCATAGTGATCAGAAGTGTCACCATCTGACAGAACAGCTTTTGCTACAAGAAGTCCAGATTGTCTGGAGCACAATGCAGTTCCTGGCTGCTGATTCAATGCAGTAGGTGAAATTCAACCAGTTCATGGCTTACAGAATAGGTCTTGAAGTCAGGGAGATTAGCTTGGTTTTTAGATAGTTCTAGACATAGTGTTAACCTCCTTGTGATTATACAATCATAGAGTCATAGAATTAACCAGGTTGGAAGAGACCTCCAAGATCATCCAGTCCAACCTAGCACCCAGCTCTAGTTATGTTTTTAAAGAGATTATCAGCTATATGATGTCTCCCAGCCCTTTTCATCAGCTAGAGTTGATTTATTCAGATATTTAGCTTTATTAGCTCAGGGGTGACCTCATTGCTGTCTACAACTACCTGAAGGGAGGTTGTAGACAGGTGGGGGTTGGTCTCTTCTGCCAGGCAACTAGCAACAAAACAAGGGGACACAGCCTCAAGTTGTGCCAGGGGAGGTCTAGGCTGGATGTTAGGAGGAAGTTGTTGGCAGAGAGAGTGATTGGCATTGGAATGGGCTGCCCAGGGAGGTGGTGGAGTCACCATCCTTGGAGGTGTTGAAGAAAAGCCTGGCTGAGGCACTTAGTGCCATGGTCTAGTTGACTGGCTAGGGCTGGGTGCTAGGTTGGACTGGATGATCTTGAGGTCTCTTCCAACCTGGTTGATTCTATTCTATTCTATATTCTATTCTATTCTATTCTATTCTATTCTATTCTATTCTATTCTGTTCTATTCTGTTGTATTCTATTAGTGAATAGCACCATTCTTTTTTTCTGCTGCTTAATTCCTTTTTGGAGGCACAAGACATCTTCAGGATTAACTTTTTGGAGAGAATTTAAATACATTAGTTTGGTATTCAAGTAATTTGAAAAATATTTAAAGCTGAAATTCACCACGAGGAAATGTTCCCCCTCCTAGCCCACGTGAATGAGTCCTTTCACAGAGTGTGCCTGGAGCGGGCTGACATTTCATGAATGATGATTGTCTGGTTTATTTGAGCATTTTTATGTTACTGACATATGTCAAATAAAATCAGAGGGTTTTTTTCTATCTTTTCAACCATTCTTGGCAAAAAAATAAAATCAACACCTATCACACTCTTAGTTGCAGTTCTCCGTCTTCAGCTTTTGTAGATACATTTTTTTTTTACTCCATAAACCTTAATAGTTCATAGAATCATAGAATCAACCAGGTTGGAAGAGACCTCCAAGATCAGCCAGTCCAACCTAGCACCCAGCCCTATCCAGTCATCTAGATCATGGCACTAAGTGCCTCATCCAGGGTTTGCTTCAACACCTCCAGGGACAGCAACTCCACCACCTTCCTGGGCAGCCCATTCCAATGCCACAATTACTCTCTCTGGCAACAACTTCCTCCTAAGATCATAGAATCATAGAATCACAGAATGGTTTAGGTTGGAAGGGACCTCAAGGATCATCCAGCTCCACCCCCCTGCCATAGGCAGGGACACCTCCCACTAGAGCAGGCTGCTCAAGGCCTCGTCCAGCCTGGCCTTAAACACCTCCAGGGAGGAAACAGCCACAACCTCCCTGGGCAACCTGTGCCAGTGTCTCACCACCTTCACTGTAAAGAACTTCCTCCTCACATCCAGTCTAAATCTCCCATCCAGCCTGTACTTCCCCTGGCACAATGTGAGACTGTGTCCCCTTCTTCTGTTGCTGGTTGCCTGGCAGAAGAGACCAACCCCCATCTGGCTACAGCCTCCCTTCAGGTAGTTGTAGACAGCAATGAGGTCACCCCTGAGCCTCCTCCAGGCTGCACACCCCCAGCTCCCTCAGCCTCTCCTCATAGGGTTTGTGTTCCAGGCCCTTTACCAGTTTTGTCACCCTTCTCTGGACATGCTCCAGCACCTCAACATCTCTTAGATACCTGTTGTGCATAGGGAAATATTATTTTAACTTGCAGGAATTATTACCATTTTCGGATGTTGCAGCATTTGCTGTACTACTGTGAATGTTGCATCTGAGAGATCAGACATTTAAGTAACTCTTTGACAAACCTCTTCATGAGAATACCTGTTTCCACCTCCTTCTGTGCTCTTATTGTACCACAATATCAGTGGTTCATCTGTTTTCACTGGTGTGCTTTTTTTAATTCAGCTGGAAAAGAAAAGTATTAGCTACTGGTTTGGTTTGTTTTAAATTTCCATATAGGTTTTCTAAATGACTTTATTGCTCTTCTGTCAAGGTTTTTAGTCCAGAACCCAGTTCAGTAACACATCTTGTCTGTGTTTACTCAGACACTGCTGATTTTGCAACACTACAGGGATATAAATATTTTTTGTAGCTCATGAAGTTTATTTGCAAAACTGTAGTGCTTATTACTAGTTACTACATGTAAGTATGATGCCTTTGGGGTCCCTTCTTTTTATTTCACTGGAAGTGAAGTTCTTTCCAGGGAGTGTGATTTGCCATTGGAATGGGCTGCCCAGGGAGGTGGTGGAGTCACCATCCCTAAAGGTGTTCAAGCAAAGCCTGGATGAGGCATTTAGTGCCATGGTCTAGTTGATTGGACATGGCTGGGTGATAGGTTGGACTGGATGAGTCTGAATCTTCCCACCTCCAGCTTTGCTCCATTCCCCCTAGTCCTCTTACTCCCTGAGAGCCTAAAAAGTCCCTGCCCCATTTTTTTCTAGGCCCCCTTCAGATCCTGGAAGGCCACAAGAAGATTACCTGGGAGCCTCCTCTTCTCCAGACTGAACAGCCCCAACTGTGCTCATAGCAGAGCTGCTCCAGCCCTCTGATCATCCTCATGGCCGTTGTCTGGACACACTCCAGCATCTCCACATCCCTCTTGTAATAGGGGCTCCAGAACTGGATGTAGTACTCCAGGTGGGGTCTCACCAGAGCGCAGCAGAGGGGGAGAATCACCTCCCTCGCCCTGCTGGCCACACTTTCCCTGATGCAGCCCAGTCTCTGCTTGGCTTTCTGGACTGCAGGTGCACACTGCTGGGTCATGTTGAGCTTCTTGTCCACCAGCACCCCCAAGTCCCTCTCCTCAGGGCTGCTCTCCAGCCACTCACTGCCCACCCTGGATTTGTGCTTGGGATTGCCTCAACCCAGATGCGGAGCCTTGCACTTGTTTTGTTGAACCTGACTAGGTTGGGTTTTGCTCACCTCTCCAGCCTGTCCAGGTCCCTCTGGATGGCATCACTTCCTTCCAGCATGTCTGCTGCACCACACAGCTTGGTGTTGCCAGCCAACTTGCTGAAGGTGCACTCAATAACTTAGTCATTTATGAATCCAAGGGCTGGTTTACTGGCCACAGTGGTGGTGTTTGGTTGGTGGTTGGGCTTGGCAACCTTAGAGGGCTTTTCCAACCAAAATATTTCTGTGATTCTGCAGTTCTATTGTGGTCTGTGCCCAGAGTGCTGTTGCAGACTGGGTTGACACTCACATTTGATTCTTTTATCTACACACACATGGGATCTGCCAACGCTGATACAGATGATGCTACAATGGCTCTGTAAAAGGTTATCTTGTCAGGTGTCCCTTTTAAGAAACACATCATCAGTGTGGAATTAATTTGGATGGCAAAACAGCAGGAACAACATGATTATTAAGCATGAAAAAAACAGGGAGTCTTAATTATCAGGTAAAAAAGCTTCCTTTTACTGGCTTGATTTCCTGGTGCACAATTTCTTTCTGCCAGTTTAACTGCAAAAGAAAGATCCTGATGGAAGTTAATGATACATTGAATTCACGTCATTATTCCAGAATTAACTCTGCAAAAAGATTGTGAAAAATCATTCACCTTTTGGTATAAGTCTACATCTGCTGAAGTATCTTCAAAGTAACACAGAGTGGAACCTGTTTTATCAGGGAGTTTAGAGTAGGTGATCTCCAGAGGTCACTTCCAACCCTCACCTTGCTGGGATTCTGTGTAATGTTGAGGGTCTTCTGAAGTTCTGTGCCTTAGGATGTAATTAATTATGATTGGATTCTTTGGTTCATGGTTCTTGACATATTTATGTAGAACTGTGTGTGAAGTACTTAATCAGATATTTCTTCTCTCTGCCTTTTTTTTCCCCTTCTACTGGGGAGGACAGAGAGGGGAAGAGTGCATAATTGGTGTTCTTCTAGCCTGTAGAAGTTTTCCTCCTCCTTGTCTGATTGCTTCAGGGCTGCTGTAAGGGACTTCTATAGAAACAGAGAATCATTTTTGTTGGAAGAAAGATCATTCAGTCCAACTTCAAGATAATTGAGTCCAACCATGAACCCAACACCACCAGGGTACCACTAAACATCCTGCAGCACCGAAACTAAATGGCTTTCAAATCCCTCCAGGGATGTGCTGTCTACCACTGCCCTGGACAACATATTGCAGGTCACTTGGGGAAGAAATTGTTCCTCATATTCAACCTAATCCTCCTCTGTTGCAGCTTGAGGTTGTTCCCTCTTGCCCAATCACCTGTTTTTTGAGAGACAAACCCTTTTCTTGGTCCAATCTCCTCTCAGGGAGTTGTAACAAGTCAGAAGGTCTCCCCACAACCTCCTTTTCTCCAAGCTAGGCAATTCCAAATGCCTCAACTGCTTCACACAAGACTTGTACTTCAGATCCTTCACCAACTTTGATGTCCTTCCCAGGACATACACCATCCTCTCAGTTATCTTTCTTCATTCCATCTTTCCTTCTCTCCTTCTTTCCTTCTTTCTCTCCCTTTTCAACACAAAACATTGCCACCACAAATGCATTCCTTCTAAACCTGAAACTTGGAACACAAACCCTATAAGGAGAGGCTGAGGGAGCTGAGGGTGTTTAGCCTGGAGAAGAGGAGGCTCAGGGCAGACCTCATTGCTGTCTACAACTCCTTGAAAGGAGGCTGTAGCCAAGTGGGGTTGGTCTCTTCTGCCAGACAACCAGCGACAGAACAAAGGGGCACAGTCTTAAGTTGTGCTGGGGGAAGTATAGGCTGGATGTTAGGAGGAAGTTGTTGGCAGAGAGAGTGATTGGCATTGGAATGGGCTGCCCAGGGAGGTGATGGAGTCCCCATCCCTGGAGGTGTTGAAGAAAAGCCTGGCTGAGGCACTTAGTGCCATGGTCTGGTTGACTGGATAGGGCTGGGTGCTAGGTTGGACTGGCTGATGTTGGAGTTCTCTTCCAACCTAGTTGATTCTATTCTATTCTATTCTATTCTATTCTATTCTATTCTATTCTATTCTATTCTATTCCTTTCTAAATAATGTTACATTTATTATTTATTTAAATACTATTATATGATCTATTTGCATAATATTATGTTACAGAAAGAATAATGTATTCTATTTAGTTATTTATTTATACCTTGGGGAACAAACGTTTAAATTAGTCACCCAAGAGCAAATCCCATAGGAACTGAGCATATATTACTACTCTACTGGTTGCTAAGAATTGTGTTTTGTAGGCAATTTGTTGAGTAGCCTTGGAGAATATTGTTATTTAGAAGAAAGTTACAGCTCATTTATATTTTATGCAGACATAAATAATGTTATTCCCAATTGCCAAAAAGGGGAAAAATATGAGCCAAACAACTCACCCACTCTCCCTCCTCCAGGCAACTTGTGGTAATAGTATCCTGTGTATTCCTTAATTTTAATAGGAGTCTCTTGAAGACTGTTTTGCAGCCTCAGAGCTGATATTCTAACCCTACTGAGTGTACAGAACCCGTAGCAGTGTAGTCATTTTATCCTGAAGACACGTTTTGGTTTGGTTGTGTGGAGTTTTTTTTTCCCAATGCTCTACAGTAAGTTTAGTTTGGGGCTGGTTTATGTTTTGATTTGCAAAATAGGTTGCCAAGAGAACTCTGGACTTTTCTATCAATATGTTACTTTTCTGATTTACATACATAGAGTAACAAGAGCTCTGTATTCGCCAGTAGGACAAGGGAGCTTATTCTGCCTCTGTACTCAGCACTGGTCAGGCCACACCTTGAGTGCTGTGTCCAGTTCTGGGCTCCTCAATTCAAGAGAGATGTTGAGGTGCTGGAATGTGTCCAGAGAAAGGCAACAAGGCTGGTGAAGGGCTTGGAACACAAACCCTATGAGGAGAGGCTGAGGGAGCTGGGGTTGTTTAGCCTGGAGAAGAGGAGACTCAGGGATGACCTCATTGCTGTCTACAACTACCTGAAGGGAGGCTGTAGCCAGGTGGGGGTTGGTCTCTTGTCCCAGGCAGCCAGCAACAGAAGAAGGAGACACAGTCTCAAGCTGTGCCAGGAGCATTATGGACTGGATGTTAGGAGGAAGTTGTTGGCAGAGAGAGTGATTGGCATTGGAATGGGCTGCCCAGGGAGGTGGTGGAGTCACCGTCCCTGGAGGTGTTCAGGAAAAGCCTGGCTGGGGCACTTAGTGCCATGGTCTGGTTGATTGGATAGGGCTGGGTGCTAGGTTGGCCTGGATGATCTTGGAGGTCTCTTCCAACCTGGTCGATTCTATTCTATTCTAACACAGAAAGAACATAGACCTGGTGGGGTGGGACCAGAGGAAGGCATTGAAGGTGATCAGAGTGCTTGAGCACCTCTGCTACGAGGACAAGCTGAGGGAGCTGTGGGTGTTTAGCCTAGATCTTCCAGTACCTGCAAGAGGGCTGCAGATGGGCTGTTTCCAAAGGCCTGCAGTGATAGGATGAGTGGCAATGGTTTGAAATTAGAGCAGATTTAGATTAGATGTTAGAAACAAATTCTGCCCCATGAGGATGGTGAAACACTGCAGCAGATCGCCCAGGAAGGTGGTCGAGGCCTCACCCCTGGAGATATTCAAGGTGAAGCTTGACAGGGCTCTGGGAAACCTGATCTGGTAGAGGATGTCCCTGCTGACTGCAAGGGGTTGGACTAGATGACTTTTGGAGGTTCCTTTCAACCCAAACCACTCAATGAGTCTATGAAACTATGACTGGGTCTCCAGATTGGTAGAAAAGAATCTGACCTCAGCACGTTGTAGTTTCCTTATTGTATGTCCTGCTCCATTCCCAAATGAGAGTGAACAGAACACAGAAAAGGCTCTTTCACAGTTATTTGAATGACATTGCAGAAACAGCTTGTTGGACTTCCCCCCCCATCTTCATTCCTGTAACTTCTTAAATTATTGGTAATTTTCAGGTTATTCTTGGGAAAACAGACAAATATCCACTCAGAATCATAGAATCAGCCAGGTTGGAAGAGACCTCCAAGATCATCCAGTCCAACCCAACACCCAGAGCTGTCCAATCAACTAGACCATGGCACTAAGTGCCCCAGCCAGGCTTGGCTTCAACACCTCCAGCCAAGGCAACTCCACCACCTCCCTGGGCAGCCCATTCCAATGCCAATCACTCTCTCTGCCAACAACTTCCTCCTAACATCCAGCCTAGACCTGCCCTGGCACACCTTGAGACTGTGTCCCCTTGTTCTGTTGCTGGATGCCTGGCAGAAGAGACCAACACCTACCTAGCTAAAGCCTCCCCTGCTTTTCTCTATGAAAGTTGATTGTTATCACCTGCACACTATAGTCTGACCTCACTAAGAAAGACTTTGTTCTCCATTTGGCATTCATCACTTCAGAAAACATTACAAAATTATATATATTTATCTATTGCTTTCCAGATCTTCATGATGTGAGCTAACAAGTGCTTCAAGGATAAAATATTATGCCTCTCCTGAATGCCAGCAGGTTACCTGGAGTGCAAGTTAAGCAAGAGTGAGAAATCCAGGCAAAAATATGTGTAAAAATACAGAAGCTGTTAGGATCTATGGGGATTATCAGCACAATGAGACAGAAATTGTGTGGTCCCAAAATTCCAGCTGCAAGCTATCAGAAATTCTACAAGGCTGAGCAGAGCTTAATGCATGTCTTGGCATTGAGTCTCAGTGAGGATTTGGTTGGAATGTAGTTAGCCTGCTTGCCATGTAGGTCAGCTCTTCTGCCAGCTGATTTCTCTGTTTTACTGCTCTGTCATATCAGAGACAAATTTTCTCTTAGGGGCATGAAACTAAATCCCAGCGTGGTTGATGTGCAGTGACACGGTTGCATGGTTGCCAATGGGGGTTAGCAAAATCATAATCTCCTTCTATGTCAATGTGAGCACAACAATAAGCATCTCACTGTTCTCTGTGTCCAGAGAAGGGTGACAAAGCTGGTGAGGGGCCTGGAACACAAACCCTATGAGGAGAGGCTGAGGGAGCTGGAGGTGTTTAGCCTGGGGAAGAGGAGGCTCAGACCTCATTGCTGTCTACAGCTACCTGAGGGGAGGTTGTAGCCAGGTGGGGTTGGTNATCAAACCTAGTTGATTGGCTAGGGCTGGGTGCTAGGTTGGCCTGGTTGATCTTGGAGGTCTCTTCCAACCTGGTTGATTCTATGATTCTATTCCATGATTCTGTGATCACAGAACCACAGACCATGAACCATGCAACCACAGAATCACAGAACTGTTCAGGTTGGAAGAGACCTTTGAGATCATTGAGTCCAGCCATTCAAACTTAAAGACCCTTTCTAACTGAAGTGATTTGATGATTTGATGTTTGAGCCTACAAACTAAATCTCTCTATGAAAAGCTTTCTTTTCGTGGTGCTGTCACCTAACACAACAAACCAGGGAAGAGGAAGGGAATTCTCTGTCCTTTGGAGAGCATCTGAAGGAAATCTGCATAAGCTATATCAGCAGTTGGACTTGTTATGACACTTCCTCATAATTAATGTCTCTGCAGAACAGGGATCAACAGGCTGTGTACGTCAGAAATAATCACATCTGTGCAAGTTTCAGTTTCTAGGAGGGGATATGATAATTAATGCTTCTAATAGGCATGAGAAGCTCAGTATCACAGTATCACAGTCTCACAGTATCACCACGGTTGGAAGAGACCTCACAGGTCATCAAGTCCAACCCTTCACCACAGAGCTCAAGGCTAGACCATGGCACCAAGTGCCACGTCCAATCCTGCCTTGAGCAGCCCCAGGGACAGCGACTCCACCACCTCCCCGGGCAGCCCATTCCAGTGGCCAATGACTCTAGGCTCTATGTTTATAAACAACTTTTTCTTGACAACACTTCTAGCCATGCTTATGGGCCACATCAGCACCTAAGAACTGTCTGTAGCCAATGCTGATGGAAAGGAAGTGTCTTCCAGTTCAAATTCTTTTTATAGAGCATCTTTTTTTGCTGTGATCGTTTTCAACTGCATTTTATTAACACTGGAAAATTAGCACCTTGGAACTGAAGTACTTAACAGCCAATCTAGATTCATAAAATGGTTTGGGTTGTGTGATGGTTTGGGTGTCCCCTGCCCCCCACACTTTTAGAAATCACCCAGACTAGACTCAGCCAGCTCTGGAAATGTGAATGAAGCTTATATTTACAGCTGGCACAATTTACAAGCAGATATTTACAGTATATACAGTTATAGACAGAAACAGACAAGGTAAAAAGGTAATACAGAAATACAACTCCCCTCCCAGAAACCTGAGTCCCCAGGAGGGGCTCTCAACCACCCCTTCACCTTCCCCCTACCCCTCTCAACCTTACCCCAGTCCCAAGGAAGAATGGAGATTTGGCCAAGAGGATTAAGAAGCAAAGGTGAAATCAGCCAAAGCAAATGGAGGGTGAGGTTAGAAAGCAAGATGGAGTTCAGCCAGCAGACCGAGCTCCCCAGCAGGCAAAGAGCTGAGAGCACAGCCCAGAGCCCAAGCGAAGTGCAGAGCAAAGTGACTTTATCTCATGTTTTGCTTTTCCTTTCTACACATCTCAGCAAGGCTGTGAGCAAAGTAGACCTCACCATTGTTTTCATTTCTCAGCCTATTATCTAATTCTTCTCACCAAAACATCCCAGCTAGGCTCAAACTAGCACAGGTTGGAAGGGACATTAAAGATCACCTAATTCCAACCACCCCAACATGGGCAGGGACACCTTCCACTAAACCAAGGCCTTAACCAATGTGGCCTTGAACAGCTCCAGGGAGGGAGCATCCATGACCTTCCTGGGCAACCTGTTCCAGTGCCTCACTACCCTCACTGTAAAGAATTTCTTCCTTATCTCCACTCTAAACCTGCCCTCCCTGAGCTTCAATACATTCCCCCTTGTCCTGTTATTTCACAACATTATTGAAAGTCCCTTCCCTTGGCAGGAATTCTCCCCTGTGCAAACTTCAGAAATTGCCTCACAGAGGAGAGACAGAGCTGAGAACTCACAGCAATGACCAGAATCAGTTCTTTGGAAAAGTGCTTCTAAGTTTCTAACATGATCACTAAGAGTAGAAGTTTATGCACCTCTTTGGAGGGCTCAGTTTGTGCACATCCCTTGCTTAGCTGAATGCCTCCTGTGTTTTTTGGTGGGGTTTTTTGTTGGTTGATTGGTTTTTTTTGGTTCAACTGCTCATGGCTCTGTGAAAGAGCAGTAAATAAAAAGAGGAGGAAGACAAAAGACATAATTTATAAATCAAAGTCTTCTTCAAATGTAAAGAGCAATAATCTGTGGTGTTTCTGGAGCATAACCAATTAATAAGTTTCAACTACTGACCCAGGAGCTTGGTCCATTGGAAAAATGCTTTTAGGTTTCTAACATGCTTCTAAGTTTCTAACATGGTCACTAAGAGTAGAAGGTTATGCACTCTTTGGAGGCTCAGTTTGTGCACATCCCTTGCTTAGCTGAATGTCTCCATGTGGTTTTTGGTGCGGATTTTTTTTGTTGTTTTTGGTTGTTTGGGTTTTTTTTGGTACAATTGCTCATGGCACTGTGAAAGAGTATCAAATAAAAAGAGGAGGAAGACAAAAGACATAATTTGTCAATCAAAGTCTTCTTCAAAAGTAAAGAGCAATAATCTGTGGTGTTTCTGGAGCATAACCAATTAATAAGTTTCAACTACTGACCCAGGAGCTTGGTCCATTGGAAAAATGCTTCTAAGTTTCTAACATGATCACTAAGAGTAGAAGGTTATGCACCTCTTTGTAGGCTCAGTTTGTGCACCTCTTTGTGGGCTCAATTTGTGCACATCCCTTGCTTAGCTGAATGTCTCCATGTGGTTTTTGGTGCGGATTTTTTTTGTTGTTTTTGGTTGTTTGGGTTTTTTTTGGTACAATTGCTCATGGCACTGTGAAAGAGTATCAAATAAAAAGAGGAGGAAGACAAAAGACATAATTTGTCAATCAAAGTCTTCTTCAAAAGTAAAGAGCAATAATCTGTGGTGTTTCTGGAGCATAACCAATTAATAAGTTTCAACCACTGACCCAAGAGCTTGGTCCATTAGCTTGGTCTGTTGGAAAAATGCTTCTAAGTTTCTAACATGCTTCTAAGTTTCTAACATGATCACTAAGAGTAGAAGGTTATGCACTCTTTGTAGGCTGTTTGTGCACATCCCTTGCTTAGCTGAATGTCTCCATGTGATGTTTGGTGGGTTTTTTTTGCTGTTGTTGGTTGTTTGGGTTTCTTTGTTACAACTGCTCATGGCTCTGTGAAAGAGTACTAAATAAAAAGAGGAGGAAGACAAAAGACACAATTTGTCAATCAAAGTCTTCTTCAAATGTAAAGAGCAATAATCTGTGGTGTTTCTGGAGCATAACCCATTAATAAGTTTCAACTACTGACCCAGGAGCTTGGTCCATTGGAAAAATGCTTCTAAGTTTCTAACATGCTTCTAAGTTTCTAACATGATCACTAAGAGTAGAAGGTTATGCACTCTTTGGAGGCTCAGTTTGTGCACATCCCTTGCTTAGCTGAATGTCTCCATGTGGTTTTTGGTGGTTTTTTTGTTGTTGTTGGTTGTTTGGGTTTTTTTGGTACAACTGCTCATGGCTCTGTGAAAGAGTATCAAATAAAAAGAGTTTTAATGCAGCAAAGCATGCTAATCAAGGCAGCTTTATTACATTTCTGTGGAGCAAGCGTGCTAATGACTGCATAATGTGTTTGCACTGTCATGTGATTTCACTTCAGTTTGTTTGAAAGCTTAATTGTGCACAGCTGCCTGGGTTTTCATGATGGACAGATGATACTTAGTGTTTCCCACTTAACAGAGTGGCCAGGAGGGACTTGTGGTGTAGTTTAAATTGTTTGCTTCAATTTAATTCCCATAAAAGGGACACTGCCATCATCAGCCACTGCTACACCTAATGAATCGGTGCTGTCATTTTATTCTCTGTGCCATTTAAACACTAAATGGGTGTAAGCCAACAGCAGACTTGTGAAATATTTAGTGCTATTAATTTCATTTATTTAATTATCTAAGGATGACAAAGCTGCTGAGAGGCCTGGAACACAAACCCTGTAAGGAGTGGCTGAGGGAGCTGGGGTTGTTTAGCCTGGAGAAGAGGAGGCTCAGGGGTGACCTCATTGCTGTCTACAACTACCTGAAGGGAGGCTGTAGCCAGGTGGGGTTGGTCTCTTCTGCCAGACAACCAGCAACAGAACAAGGGGACACAGTCTCAAGTTGTGCCAGGGGAGGTCTAGGCTGGATGTTAGAAGGAAGTTGTTGGCAGAGAGAGTGATTGGCATTGGAATGGGCTGCCCAGGGAGGTGGTGGAGTCACTGTCCCTGAAGGTGTTGAAGAAAAGCCTGGCTGAGGCACTTAGTGCCATGGTCTGGTTGACTGGCTAGGGCTGGGTGCTAGGTTGGACTGGGTGATCTTGGAGGTCTCTTCCAACCTGCTTGATTCTATGATTCTATGAATATTATTTATTAACTAAGAATTATTAACTAAGAATTATTTATTAACTAAGAATTATTAACAGTATTTCATGTATTGAATTTCCATTGTATAGGGCAACCTGATCTAGTGGAAGATGCCCCAGCTCACTGCAAGCAGGTTGGATTAGATGACTTTTGGAGGTCCCTTGCAACCCAAACCACTCTATGAGACTATGAATATCATCCCTGTAAGACCTTGTGCTAGTTTGAGCCTAGCTGGGATATTTTAGCAAGAAGAGTTAGATTACAGGCTGTGAAAAGGAAACAATGGTGATGTCTATTGCACTCATAGGCTTGCTGAGACGGATAAGAACAGGAACATAAATATAGATGATGGAGTCTTTCTCTGGGCTTCGGGCTGCACTTTTCTCTCTAACTTGCTGCCTGACTAATCCTTTTGTTTCCTAACCCCCTTGGCTGACCCTCCAAACTCACCTTGAACATAAGACAAAGTCTGGGGTAAGGTAGAGGGGTGGGAAGAAGATGGAAGGGTGGTTGGGAGCCCCTCCTGGAGACTCTGGTTTCTGGGAGGGCTGTTGTGTTTCTGTATTACTTTTTAAACTTGTCTATTTCTGTCTCTAGCTGTATAGATTGTAAATATCTGCTTGTACGTTGTGCTAAGCTGTAAATATAAAGCTTCATTCAAATTTCCAGCTCAGCTGAGTATAGTCTGAGTGATTTCACTTAAGTGTTGGGGGGGCAGGTAACACCCAAACCATCACAGACCTTCATAACACCTGCCCATCTCTAACTGTCTGCTTTGGAGGTGGTATCAGCAGTAGACAAACGTTGCACTTGTGACATGTTCAAGGAGGAGACCAGAGGGTAGGAGAAACTGAAGGAATTGATAACTGAACTGAAATATGCAGAAAGTTGACAGAAGTGTCTCAGCTGTGAGATGAGCAAAGCCACTGGTTGCTTATGCTGACAAACTAGGACAAAAGATACCACAACATGAAAACAGTGGCTGCTTGGGGTGGGGAGTGGTTGAAGTGACACATCCATGGCTCTGTAAAACTGTACAGAATGATGGAGCTGCTGCACTTGCAAGTGGGACATGAGTGTCCCAGGCAAGAGATGCATTGTGAAAACAGAAATGGTTCTTGATGCTTTAGAAGTGTGACAACACTGGTGGCATGCACATTGAATGCCAGGGCTGGAGAGGTTTCTGTTTCAGTCTGAGGATTTATTATCAATTATATTCTTCAGGGACTAGACACACATTGAAAGTGATGTGTAAATAATGCATTATTTCTTTTCACATTATCATAGAATCATGGAATCAAGCAGGTTGGAAGAGACTTAAGAGGTTTCCTGCACAGGTGTTATAAATTATTGCCCATGGTTCCAGTTTAATTTAGGAGTTTAGCTAGCCAGTCTAGGCTGACTATAGGAAGGACAGCCATATCCCAAAGGGCTGTCTAGAAAACAGAAGAAAATCCTTTATGACCTTGATTTGTTGCAATGATCTAAATAAATCTCTAAATTAAAGCAAGTGAAACTAAGTCTTAAACTCAGATACACAAAGAAAGAATCATAGAATCAAGCAAGTCGGAAAACAACTCCAAGATCATCCAGTCCAACCTAGCACCTCTGTGCAATCAACCAGACCATGGCACTAAGTGTCTCATCCAGGCTTTTTTTCAGCACCTCCAGGGATGGCAACTCCACCACCTCCCTGGGCAGCCCATTCCAATGCCAATCACTCCCCCTATGAAGAACTTCCTCCTAACATCCAGGCTTGACCTCTCCCCTGGCACAACTTGAGACTGTGTCCCCTTCTTCTGTTGCTGGTTGCCTGGCAGAAGAGACCAACCCACACCTGACTATAGCCTCCCTTCAGGTAGTTGTAGACAGCAATGAGGCTCTGGACCATGGTGCCAAGTGCCTCACCCAGTCTTTTCTTAAGCACCTATTACCCATTCTACTTCTAAAAATAACATTACATTTGCACAGAACTGGAAGTTTTCTCTCCGATTTCATTCTGAATCTGAAGTTGTTCTATGGGGACCTGTTCTGAAGCTTATTTGGAAGTAAACAGCTATCCATCCATTAACCTCAATCAGATTTGTTTCTGAACTGCAGGAAAACAAAGAAACCAAAGATCCTCTTTAAGGTTTCTGCGTTTAAATGCAACAATCACTACACGATCTTTATTCTCTGAGCATAACTATTGAGATGTAAATGAGAGCTAAATGAGAACTGTCTGTAGCTACCTGAGCTTTTTTCTTGAACACCTCCAGGGACAGCGACTCCATCACCTGCCTGGGCAGCCCATTCCAATGCCAATCACTCTCTCTGGGAAGAACTTCCTCCTGACATCCAACCTATACCTCCCCTGGCACAACTTGAGACTGTGTCCCCTTGTTCTGTTGCTGGTTTTGCACTCTCAGGAGGCATTTGGGAAAATGCTCCTAAGTTTCTAACATGATCACTAGGAGTAGAAGGTTACGCACTCTTTGGAGGCTCAGTTTGTGCACTTCCCTTGCTTAGCTGAATGCCTCCTGTGTTTTTTGGTGGGGTTTTCTTTGGTTGGTTGGGTTTTTGTGTTACAACTGCTCATGGCACTGTGAAAGAGTATCAAATAAAAAGAGGAGGAAGACAAAAGACATAATTTGTAAATCAAAGACTTCTACAAAAGTAAAGAGCAATAATCTGTGGTGTTTCTGGAACATAACCAATTAATAAGTTTCAACCACTGACCCAGGAGCTTGGTCCATTGGAAAAATGCTTCTAAGTTTCTAACATGCTGCTAACATGATCACTAAGAGTAGAAGGTCATGCACTCTTTGGAGGCATTTAGAAAAATGCTTCCAAGTTTCTAACATGGTCACTAAGAGTAGAAGGTTATGCACTCTTTGGAGGCTCAGTTTGTGCAGATCCCTTGCTTAGCTGAATGTCTCCATGTGATGTTTGGTGGTTTTTGTTGTTGTTGTTGGTTGTTTGGGTTTCTTTGTTACAACTGCTTATGGCTCTGTGAAAGAGTACTAAATAAAAGAGGAGGAAGACAAAAGACATAATTTGTAATTCTCTTCTTCAAATGTAAAGAGAAACAATCTGTGGTGTTTCTGGAGCATAACCAATTAATAAGGTTCAACCACTGACCCATTGGAAAAATGCTTCTAAGTTTCTAACATGCTTCTAAGTTTCTGACATGATCACTAAGAGTAGAAGGTTATGCACTCTTTGTAGGCATTTGGAAAAATGCTTCTAAGTTTCTGACATGATCACTAAGAGTAAAAGGTTATGCACTCTTTGTAGGCTCAATTTGTGCACATCCTTTGCTTAGCTGAATGTCTTCTGTGTGTTTTTGGTGGGGTTTAAAATGCAACAATCATTACATGATCTTTATTCTCTGAGCATAGCTATTGAGATGTAAATGAGAGCTAAGTGAGGACTGTCTGTAGCTACCTGAGCCTCTGAGTTTCTTTTGGTGCATATTCTAATTCATTAGGTTAAAAATAAACGGCGCTATTCTCTTTGCTTCAGCAGACCAGGCGTATTAATTCACCTCTTCTCAAACAACTTACTGGCACATAACATTGATTTGCCTTTCATTTGCATAGTAAAATCCTCAAGTAGCTTTTGGGCTACTAATGATCGCTCTCGAAAGGAATTGAAACTGTGGTCAGCAAAGTCTTTCCTTTCTTACTGACCGTTGGAGTGTAATGAGCGCGCACTAACATTGATTGAAATTCAGCTTTGCTGCTCCAGAGAGAAGTGGGAGACCTGCTAGGTTTCTGTACCTTTTCAAACACTAGCTCTCTGTTCCTTTGTCCTGCCTGCCTCTGACATTTTCTTTTCAAAGCCGAAACATGGGAAGGCAAATGTACCCTGTAGACCCTGTGCTAGTCAAAGAGCTGTCTCCTTTTTTCCCCCCTCCTTGTTTCTTCCGGAAACGCTGCTTTGAAAGAAATCACTGTTGTAGAACCAATTAGGATCCTTAAGTGGATCATTTCTCAGTCACTGGAATAATGAATTCCCATTTGCTCAAAGGGTTGCATTCACCCTTCAGTGGCAAAACAAATAGGAATTCATTGCCACAGCTAAGCAACCAGAATTATTTATGCATTCTTTTCAGAATCTTCCTTTTTTTTTTATCTCCCCTCATCTCTATTGGAATTCACCATAAAGATTATTGTTTAATGAGGGGGAAGTTCAGTTGCAGCCAAACGAAAAGGC
Source organism: Tricholaema leucomelas (assembly GCA_013400475.1). Lineage (NCBI taxonomy): Eukaryota > Metazoa > Chordata > Aves > Piciformes > Lybiidae > Tricholaema lacrymosa > Tricholaema leucomelas. Next base: position 19,394 of record WAAF01008240.1, read on the forward strand.
ACAAGCCTCCGAGCCAGACTGTGTTTTTCAGCAGTCTCTTATCTGTCAGGCTGCAGCAAATTTACATTTGGGGTTGCTTTTTTTGTTAAGTTGGGCTTTTTTTTTTGTTAAGTTGTTGGTGTTTTTTTTTGTTAAGTTGGGTTTTTTGGTTGGTTTTTTTTTTGTTAAGTTGTTATTTTGTTTAGATTTTTTTTTGTTGAGTTCTTTTTTTGTTTAGTTGTTCTTTGTTTCGTTGCTTTTTTTGTTTAGTTCTTTTTTTGTTTAGTGTTCTTTGTTTCGTTGCTTTTTTTGTTTAGTTCTTTTTTTGTTTAGTGTTTTTTGTTTAATTGTTCTTTGCTTAGTTGTTTTTTTTGTTGTTTTTTTGTTTAGTTGCTTTTTTGTTG
>WAAF01008243.1:0-12709 GCA_013400475.1 Tricholaema leucomelas
GTCCAGGTCCCTCTGCAGGGCTCTCCTGAGAATTCAAATAAAAATTTGTTTGTTTGTTTTGTTTGATTGTGAGGGTTTTGGGGTTTGGTTTGGTTTCCTCAAGGGACAATATTGTATGACCATTCACAATATGTGTTTTGTATTTGCAGTCATAAAACCGCATATGGCAAAGATCCATTCATCCATCCACCCATCTATCTATTCCATCATCTCAGATTCTGGCTTTGTTCCTTGATGCAGAGCCAGTGTATCTAGATAGCTGTGCACTACTCTTACTTCCTGGAGATGAAGCAAAAGGTCACCTTTTTTTTGCCCCCAGTTCCAGAAAATACATATGAGAAGTAGCACTTCTTCTCTGTCTAGTTCTGTATTATAAGAATGTTCTTACTGGAATTGGCATGAGACTTGTTTAGAATAGAGAAAAGGACTGTCTCCACAGTGTCTAAAAACAGCTACCAGTTGTAAAGTTGTCACGTCACATAGCCCTGCAACACAGTATTGCCATTGCCAGTTACAGGTCTCACACTTTGTACACTTTGGTTTTCAGACTAAGGCTCATCACATTTGTCCTGTCCCTTTTTAATTTTTTTTTTTTACTTGCAGCTTTGTTTAACTTGGCTTAGCTGTGAAAGAATTTTTTCTACCTGACCAAGTGCCGATGATCAATCAGTTTCAATTGTGTTTAGTGCAACCATGTTTTTTATCTAGGTAGCAGGAATTAGTAGTTATTCCATGCAGAATGGGACAGATTTGTAACTCTGACTTAATAACAAAGCACAGAAAAATCCAAGTCTGGTACAACAGCAGAGACCTGGAGAAGCTGAGATGCACAATATGACACAAAGGACTGCAGGCATGGGGTGACAAGAAACGGAGCATATTCTTGGCACTGGAGAGAGGCCCTACAGATACGAAAAACTTTCCTGTGATAAGTTAAAAAAATTAAGGCTCAAAGCTGAGCAGAACAGGTTTTGGAGATAAAAAAAGAGAACAAATAAACGGCAAGTAACATACATAAATAGCATCAAACCTAGAAACTGTGGATGTAGCACTGCAGACCACTGAAGAAAGTGGAAGGTTGGGGCAGGGAGGGGGAAAGCATGCTAGCAAATGTATTCAAGTGGTCTCAGGGTATCTTGGGAAGAAGAAGATGAAACTGACAACATGAACATAATTTTCCTCCCAAAGGACTTAAGGGGCTGACAACTTCTGGTATTGTTTTCTCTAGTAGTCCAAAGCTATTGACTTTAAGATACAGGGAAGCACTGGAAACATGATAATCACACCATGAAAAAGCACATGGAAACTACAGAATGCGTGCATTTCAATTTCAATTTTGTTATTACTGAGACTTTTCTACATAGAACACTGCAATTTTTTTTTCCTTTCATTTTCCTTAATAAGTAGATCTAGAAGACTAAAATTTCTGGAATTGGACTTTTAAAATTTCAACATCCCCACAAGAAATTTCTGCCTTTACTTGTATATAAAATACAATTCCTCTTTCCCATAAATAAGCATAGTGCTGCACCAGCTACCAGTGCACAAACAACAGATATGACTCAGGGGGCCACAGTGATGGCTGCAACAGGGATCCAGAAGGGCCCTGGGATCTTTGCTGAAAGCTGTATTATGACAGTGGAGATGGGTTCCAAGGCAATGTCCCTGACAGGGGCCAGAGCAACAAGCCACCACACACAGCGGCAGCAGCAGCCAGCCAGAGATAACTTTTGACTTTTTTTACTTTTTTGAAGCACAGTCAGAAAAAAAAAAAAAAAAAAAGTAATAAATAAAGGGGTTTCTGTACAAGTCTTCACATTCAGAAAAAACTATGGTTAGAACAATCGAGCTGGTTACTAGCAGTGTGTCTGACACCAACCTTTGTGAAAAACACCTTTAATTGTACTAACAATCTAGCTGTGGTAATCATGGAAGTGTTTATATTCTGTTAGTTCTGTGAAAGATTTCAGTATTAGTGTGCATAATACTAGAAAATAAATATGTAAGGATAGGTAAAACAAGCTGTAAAATACATTATTTGTGGGAGGAAGGCTTGTAACTCAGATATTCCCTGTGGTAACATTTATCTCAGGTCCCTGCTTTCCATCAAGCAAAAGGACCATTATGAGGACATAAACAATGGGGCTGATGTAGCAGTTAACCACCTATCATGTAATTTGTATTTGGGTTGTGTTGCAACCACTATTATTAGGTGTCCATGGATTGCCACTATAAGACCAAGCAAACTTTACCACGTCCAACACGCTCTGTTGAAGGAAAAAAAAAATCAATTGGAAACCAAATATATTAACCATACCTTATGTTCACAGTCGTGGCTGGTTGTCTCTGAGGCTAGGATGGCCAGGCTCAAGACTTCTCCAATGAAAAAAAGAATGTTGAATGAATTGGTCCAAAAAATTAGTTCCTTTTGTAGGTTAAAACCAGTCCATTGTGGCTGTTCCAGACATGTGGCTGCCCACCAGCCTACCCCCTAAAATCAACACTGTATTCACAATACACATGGGGGAAGGAAGAATAGTCTTCTTTATCATTACTGGAGCCCAAAAGGCTCCCTGGGCCTCCCAAATAACACTGATTTTCCCACCTTCATTTCTTCCGTCACTATAAAATTCAATTTACATTGGCCAACAATGAAGGAAGGACAATTTATTGTGTTATTACAGAAGCAAATCACATTTTTTATCAACAGCCCAGATAGTGCCTGTAATTCTGCAAGCATTTTGTAGGGTTTACTGTTCCTTCAGGAAAAGATCTTGTAGCAAATACCCTTCTTCTATTTCTCATCCTCTATCAAAATGCAGTAACATGGCACTGCATCCACCTCTGGTGTTAATCCAGTCACAGCCCTATGGAGATGGACTGCTTCAGGTTTAAAAGAAAATCTGGACAATAGCAAGAGGCAAGCTCAGCTTCCATTTTGCAGTCACAGTTCAGCAGAAACTTAAAATGCAAGATCTCTCCCCTTGGCTGAGACTTTGCTCAATGAAGTATATATTTTTGTCTTTTTGTGAAAAAAGGCTGTACTGAAATTGCTCAAAGAAACGTGTTGTGTAGCTATACAACAAAGTCACTATGGGACCTCTGTTCTAACCTTTTTCTCAAAGTGTTTGGGTATTTTTTCTTATTTCCCAGAACAGTTGTATAACTAAAGTTGGTAAACGCCTGGAGGTTTCTGAGAGCTTATTTTCAAAAATGGTGTTATGGCTATCTTGGCAATTCAGTTTCTTCTTTCTGAGAAGGCTTTTTAAGTTATTTACCACTTGCAACTGGGAGAACAGGAGTACCTTTCATGTTAAGTATAAAAGAAATTGTACGTGAAGGTCCTTTACACTTTGTAGTGGAAGGTCCAAATTATACCTAAAATACATACCCAAGATATGTCCTAAACACGTACCTACATACCCACCTTGCCCCAATCCCCCTCTCTTTCCCAGGCTGGAAGAAGGGGGATGAGCAGACAAAAGCCTTGATGCCTCTCAGTCTGCCACAGAAACACCATATTTGGCCTTGTTTTGCACCTTGCTTTGTTTCTGGTAAACACAGGTTGAACACGTGTATTTTCCTTTCTTGGTGAAATGGCCTAGGATTAGCCTTAGGGGTGTTTTTTGGTGGATTTTTTTTTTTTTTTGGTGTGGTTTGTTTTTTTTTTTTTTTGTTACTATTGGTCAAAGACATTGGACAAAATGCTAAAAAAACATAGGCAAGTTATTTGTTTGCTGCTGGTTTTTGTTTGCTTGCTACCTATCCTACCTTGTGTGCCTCTGTGCTGCGTGTAGCTGGGAGCCTGCCTCTCCACAAACAGAAGATGCTGGCTCTGCCCATTTCTCAAACTGAGCAAAGGGTCTGAAACTGTTTGCCTCGCTCTGGAAAGCAGCTGCCCACCTGAGCTGGGTTGGTTTGACTCTGGCCTGGTTTAGTAATACCCTACCAATAAGTTGCAACATCAGGGACCTGCTCCTGCTGCTCCTGGCTGATGGTGTACAGGGCAGTCCCATGCATCCCATTTGGATGGCACCAAAGCCTGTAAGTCTGAATCCTGTTTTGCCGAGATGGTTGGCCGATCTGCTAGCTTCTTGAGAGCCATGGAGGATTTGTCTTGTATCCGTGGATCTTATCAGACAATGTGCTCAATTTGAATTGTGCAAGCAGCAAATTCACATGCACACACACCATCACCACATGGAAAGGCCACAACGTGGCTGGGACTATGTTTTCTTCATTTGTGCATCTGCATATAATTTTGGGTTACCAATATTGAGACTCAAGACAGTGAGTAAACTAACTCTCTTCTAAAGTCTGTGAAGGTTTATGCTTACGTTTAACCTTTAAGCAGCAGTTTGTGCTGTAAGTCTCTCTTCAATAATTTACATTTCTAAAACTTTTCTGAAGTTAAGTCAATCTAATTGTATATATACATTCTGCAAATATATCTTTACCAATCACATAACAGAATTTCGGCCTGTTGACTGTAAATAACTCAGGGGATTTTTTTTCTTTATATATTTAATAAACTATTTAACAACCTTTATATTGGCCTCATTATAATTCACATCTAACCCAGATTCAAACCCCTCCTTAACACACTTCCAAGAGATAGGTGTACAATTCATAGAAATAAGGAAAGAAAATAATGGAAGATATGTTCCTATCAACTGACCTCAGCCATCATAATTACCCTAGACCAGCTAATGAGGTAGGGAAGCTGCTTATCTGACAGAGCTACATGAAGTGATGTGAGTGTATTATTGTAAGGATCATTGTCTTAAATATTTAAAGTAACAAAAATCATCATCAGAAGAGATATATCAACCTTTATACTTTATAATGGGTAAAAAAATGTGAAGATCAGTCTGTTATCTTTCAGGGAGTGAGCATGCACAGTCCACTCCCACGTGATTACTGAATTGTTAGGTGTTGTTAGCTCTTCACTTGACAAGAAAACCCAGTATGCACCTCCAAATGAAGCAATATCATGCCCCTTGCTGGCTGAAGGCTGCTAGGGGTGGGTGTTGAAGGTGGTAGTACTATGGCTTTACAAGCCTAGTTGGTGAGTGGCTCTTCCTCCCAGCTATCGTCATCCTGCCTTCTTATGGGCTTCACTTCTTTCCTGATATTCCCAACATACTGATGATCCTGGTGACACTTCTCAGACTGGGTGCAAACCTGCTGTAGTGGAGGGCCACATAGGCCCAAATAGGCTTACATATGCCTTGCCTGGACATGTTTTTCTGCCCAGACATGTTTTTCTGTCCAAACCAGAGGTAAACACATTAAATGGGCAAAAGGGGCACAATAGGCCCGGTGCCACAAAGTCTGGCCCACCCAGGGCCCAGGTTGTATAACATGGTTGCATAAGCCCACACGCTTAGCGTATGGCCCACCGGGTGTAGGGCCCATGCTCTTCCCATATTTGGCGGTCATAGACTTGTGGACCTTTCCTAATTTGGTGTGTTTTGGCCTGCTGCCAGAAGCCTATTGGACAATATTGTGGCCAAAGGACAATTAATCTTGGCCCACATCCAATAAATAGGGCAATCCAGGTAAACAAGATGCTCTTGCCACCCTCTCCGCTCACCTCTCCCTGCCTGCTTGCTGCCTGGGGCTGCTGCCTGGGACCACTACCTTTGTTCGCTTTACGATCTTTTGTTCCACGACACCCTGCACCGATCCAGTGGGCAATTGAATGAGGCGTCCCCAGCCGGCCACCGCTCCAGCCCGCCGTATCAGCCCAATCATGTTCATGAAGTCTTCTTGCACAGCATGCCCCAATTCAAATTAAACTATTAGCTCCATGTGAAATTAACCACATGGCTTTCGCCATATATATTTTGGGACCACAGATACTGAGACTTCCAACTTGTGAGTATTTGAACTCTCTTGATTCAAGTTGCTAAGGAATTTTATTAACTTTACCAGCAGCATTTTATGCCACAAGACTCTCTGGCCAGAACATTTCCAAAACCTCTACCAAGTTGCTTAATTCGGCTGTAAATACACATTCTGTAAAATAGTTTCACTAACCGTGTACAAAGAATTTGTGTGGGTAGCTGTACATAAGTTTGGGGGAAATTCTCTTTGTATATATTAATAAATTATTCAATAACCTTCACATCGGCCTCAGATCTCACCCCAAACTCAGACTTAAACCCCTGCACAACACCTGCTAAGCATCAGCTGACCCCATGCTTCAGAAGTGAAATGGATAGCTAGAATCGACACACCATTTAGCTTCATGTGTCAAGAAGATGGCACATTCCAGGATCCCCAGTCATTTACCAGTCATGAAAGTGCTTTAGAAACTCTTACTCCATGTGGAGAACGTCCTTTGGACTTGCTTGATCAGTTTTTTTTCCAGTTTGCCATGAGAATTGCCAAGTAGATATGAGATTAGAAACAATCTGCTGAATGATAAAATCACAGCAGTTTGAATTGAGACTGACTTATAAGAAGTGCTGCTATTAGTATTACATTATAAAGCAGTGGAGTTATTTGGCAAAGAACTCTTTTTTGGGGTAATTAAGGAAGGAATAAAGCTGTGAGAGTTAATTTCAGAATCTTCAAAAGTTAAACTTTTGCGGTCACCAGGGCTACTTCTAAACTAGAAATGGGGAGGGAAAGTAGAATTTATTTCTTGACACTGGCATGCACCATTGAAACTACACTGCACTCTGGGTTCACAGAATCAGAGAAAGTTAGAGGTTGGAAAGGACTTCCAGATATCACCGAGTCCAACTCTTCTGCCAGATCAGGACCATAATCTAGTGCAGGTCACACAGGAATGCTTCCAGACAGAACTTGAAAGTCTCCAGAGAAGGAGACTCCACAACCTCCCTAGAAAGCCAGTTTCAGGGCTATGTGACCCTTACAGTAAAGAAGTTCCCTTTCATGTTAAGGTAGAACTTTCTGTGCCCCTCATCCTATCACAGAGCACAAGAGAGAAGAGCCTGTCCCCTCCCTCTTGACACCCAGCCCTCATATACTTATAAACTTTATTAGATCCCCTCTCAGTCTTCTCTTCACCAGACCTTTAAAAAGCTCCAGGTCCCTCAGCCTCTTCTCATAGGGCACATTCTCCAGTCCCTTAATCATCTTCTTATCCCTCTGTTAGACCCTTTTGAGTATATCCCTGTCCCTGCTGAACCCCCCCAAAACTGAATGCAATATTCCAGGTGAGGTCTCACCAGGGCAGAGTAGAGGGGGAAAAGAACCTCCCTCAATCTACTGGACACACTCTTCTTAATGTGCCCTAGGATCCCATTGGCCTTCTCAGCCACAAGGGCACATTGCTGTCCTATGGATAACCTGCTGTCCACCAGGACTCCCAGGTCCTTCTCCACAGGGCTGTTTTCCAGCAGCTCACCTCCCAGCCTGTACTGGTGCAGTTTATTGTTCTTTCCCAGGTGCAGGACTCTGCACTTACCCTTGTTGAACTTCATTAGGTTCCTCTGTGCCCAGCTGTCCAGTCTGTCCAGGTCTTGCTGAATGGTTGCATAGCCTCCAGGTGTGTCAGCCAAGCCTCCCAGTTTGGTATCATCAGCAAATTTGCTGAGCAGACTCTATCCCCTCATCAATGTCATTGATGAAGACGCTGAACAGGACTGGACCCAGTACTGATCCCTGAGGATCTCCACTAGTTACAGGTCTGCAGCTGGACTTGGCATCATTGATCACCACTCTTTGACTCTGTTGTGTAAGCAGTTCCTAATCCGTCTCACTGTCTGCTCTTCTATACCACACTTCCTGAGCTTGCTCACAAGGATGTTAATGTGAAACAGTGTCAAAAGCATTGAAAAGGTCAAGGTGGACTACATCCACGATTCTCTCTGCACATACCCATTCAATTGTGACATCATAGAATGCTATCAGATTAGTCCAGCATGGTTTCCCCTTGGTAAGTTGTTATGAAAGGGTGATTAATTAATGTGATATTATATTTTTCTAAAATTAATATTGTTTATTATTTTTTATATTCAGAACTCTCACCACCCCCAGCTACTAATTTTAGTAATAATTGGTTCTTTGCATGGTCATGGAAACATCATACAAAAGAATAACTAGATCTAGAAATAACTTGCAAAAATATATAAATATTAATTGAACTGGAAGAGAAGGTTCCTGCAGTCAAATACCTCTTGTCCACTAGATGGACTCAAGGAGCTCCTTTCTGCTTATAGAATCATAGAATCAACCAGGTTGGAAGAGACCTCCAAGATTATCAAGTCCAACCTAACACCCAGCCCTATCCAGTCAACTAGACCATGGCACTGCCTCATCCAATCTTTTCTTGAACACTTCCAGGGATGGCAACTCCACCACCTCCCTGGGCAGCCCATTCCAATGGCAAATCCCTCTCTCTGTGAAGAACTTCCTCCTAACATCCAGCCTACACCTTCCCCTACACAACTTGAGACTGTGTGCCCTTGTTCTCTTGCTGGTTGCCTGGGAGAAGAGCTCGACTCCCACCTGGGTACAGCTTTCCTTCAAGTAGTTGTAGACAGCAATGAGGTCACTGCTGAGCCTCCTCTTCTCCAGGCTAAACAATCCCATCTCCTTCAGCCTCTCTTCATAGGGGTTGTGTTCCAGGCCTCTCACTAGCTTTGTCACCCTTCTCTGGATGTGTTCCAGCATCTCAACAGCTCTCTTGAATTGAGGAGCTCAGAACTTATAACAGAAGGCTATGGTGAATTACAAGAGGCTTTAACTATTGACTCGCAAAATATTATCTCCTGACTTGCAGGGCTAGTTACAGCTTCAGACAGTACTCAGGGAACACTCTCAGGGAATTCCGTTACTGTCTTGTCTCTGAGGCTTCTGATTCTTCCCAGGCTGCACAGGCTGGGGAAAGGAGATAGACAATCTCTGACCTTGTTCCTTGGCTCCTTTGGATGATCTGTGTATCCAGGACTTCCCATCTTGGCAGAAGACTTTCAGGTGTAGGCAGGATGCCTTAAGATGTGCAGTCTTAGCACAATGTCATGCTGCCTATGCAGGTCAATCACGTGGAGCCATTTAAAGCCTGTTCCTGGTAAACTCAAGGCAGGCAGATTCTAGGCAATTCAGGATGCACTAAGGCCGTAAGCAATAGCAGCAGGCAACAGTGGACATGAATACAACGGCAGAACACATTGTGTTTACCTGTGTATCTCTTTTAACAATGTAGGCCGAGATTAATGGGCCTTTGGACACAGAATAGCCAATCAGAATGATCAGAATGTCAGTTAGCCAAGCTTGACCATACTAGGGGAAACCATAGGGTTGCCTTACCCAAATTTGGGAAAAGCATAGGCCTTGCACAAGGCAGGCACAAGCTAAGTGTGTGTACCTTGTTTACCACAGGAGCAAAACAAGTCTGGGCAAAGGTTCTTTGTCCTCTTTCCCACTGTTGCTTCTCCCCAAAACGGAAGAAAGAAAAGCAGAAAAACATGCCTGGGTGAGACAGGGCATATATAAGCCTGGTTTGGGCTATCAGGCCTACCATGACATAAGTCCACGCTGACTACTACTGATAATCTTCTCTTCCATGTGTCTAGAGATAACCTCCAGAATGAGCCGCTCCATCATTTTTCCAGGGATGGGGGTGAGGCTGACTGGTCTATAGTTACATGGAACCTCTTTCTTTCAGGGTTGGCCCTGTTTCAGTAAAACTGTTCAAAGGAACGGACTTACTTTAGATGTACAATACCATAGGGGTTAATCAGTGTTCCTGCATCCTGCAAACAGCTGTTATAAAAGAAAGGAACTGGTACAAGAAGCAAAATAAAATTAACCTACCAAGTCAAACTTTTTTGTTTTCACTTGCTTATTTGTTTTAAAGTGGCACAAAAATAGATTTCACTTTTGTTCAGAAGGTGAAATTACACTCCACTTGTTGTGGCAAGGTAAAGAGGACTGTTTAGGCTTTTAAAGCAAATTGTGGTACATAAAATGTTTTCAAGGCCTCCTGCATTTGTTCTTCTATTTCTCTTCTGCTTCAAGGAAATAAATTGCTAGTAAGGTAGTGTCTGGGAAATACGATTAAGATAATATTAACGAAAACATAATTTGTGTTTATTAATTTCTGTTTACTGGCCAAAGGAAGAAGTTTCTCTTTTTGTACACTTGCTCAAATTCTCGTCACTCGTAATCAGAAAGAAAAAGAATTTGTATTTTTTTTGCACTTTTAATCTCCTTGAACATAAATTCTTCAACTTCAATTCTTCAATAACTGCTTAATTAAATGGAAAATACCCATATGAAAATTAAAACTTTGCTGGCTGTTCCAACTAACTCATGGAAGCAGCAATTCTCCATATTGTACTTGCATGACCAGCCTATAAGCATGCCATTTGGGTACCTTGCCATTATAAATGTGACACTTATTACTGAACAACATTGTCATCTTGCTGTATATTTACTTACTTGACTAAGAAACAATCTGGAAAAGAGAGCACAATTTTCTTTTACTATTTCTCAGAAAACCCTTCTGTACTTCCAGAATAAAAATCTTATGCAGTATTAACTATACAGACCTTTAATCCTACCTAAAGCAACATGCTGGTGTGGATCTGAATGCGTATAGCTAACTATCAGAGATCACCCAACAGAGTATGAAACATACTGTGCAGAGAATTAAAAAAGAGCTTTGTTTTCAGGAATGGCAAATAATTTCCAGATTCCTATTCCTAAGCATTTATGATTCTGTTCTGTCCTGTTCGTGATCACCCTCATATTGGAATTCTTCCAGATCACACACATCCATGACATGAAGTGATCCAAGAGGAAAAAACAAACCACCTACTCCCCACAAACTCAAATACCACTCCTTGATTCTTGATACTCAAATCTAAACCATAAAGTGCCTAACGTATTTTTTCCAGAGTTTTCATATACCGAACAAATGAAGAAGACATTGTTTTGTTGTATTTTTAAATGTAAGTTCAGGTCTTTCTTTTAAAGAAAAAATATTTTAAAACCCCAAACAGTTACTTATCATGCATTTTACTTTTTACTGAATACAGTAATTCATTTGTAGTGAGAGGCAAACTTCACAGTATCACCAAGGTTGGAAGAGACCTCATAGATCATAGATCATCAAGTCCAACCCATCACCACAGGCATGGCACCAAGTGCCACATCCAATCCTGCCTTGAACAGCTCCAGGGATGGCGACTCCACCACGTCCCTGGGCAGCCCATTCCAGTAGCCAATGACTCTCTCAGTGAAGCATTTTCTCCTCACCTCAAGCCTAAATTTCCCCTGGCACAGCTTGAGGCTGTGTCCTCTCGTTCTGGTGCTGGCCGCCTGAGAGAAGAGAGCAACCTCCTCCTGGCTACAACCACCCATCAGGTAGTTGTAGACAGCAATAAGGTCTCACCAGACTGATTCATATGGACTGCCATGTGCATGCTCATAAATTGTCTCACAAATTTTTTGAGTCCATTCCTAGAAAGGTCTCTATTAATTTGACAACTATTCATACTTTTAAGTCTGAGACTTGAGATTGTTGTAACATTGAGCAATTTATAAAGCACACTCTGCTCGTAAGTGCATCACTGAGTATAAAAGCCTCTGGTTGGGATGGACTAGACTTTGTCCACAGCAGCCCAACTGGTGTCAAGCCTAGCATCTGTGACCAAAGTATATGTGGACAGCATGCTCACTTTTCAGCCGTTGCCAAACAGTGCTCACACAGATTCCAGGCTCTCTCATTCACATTCTTACCCTCCCCAGGAAGCAGGCTGAGAGGAGAAACAACTGAGGCAGGTGACCAGAATTTGATGGAGAAATACCCCATAGAGTGTTCTTATTATTGCGGAACAGTGCTTACTCGAGTCAAGGCCTTTTCTGCTTCTTGCACCACTCCACCAGGGAGTAGGATGGAAGTGCTCAAGAAGTTGGGAAGGGACAAAGATGACCCCAACTCACCAAACAGGTATTTCATACCATAGGACATACGAAACTGGGGGAAGAAGAAGGAAGGGAGTATGTTTGCAGTGATGACCAGTTGACTGTTACAAGTGACAGAGCTCTGCTCTGCTTTGCTGGAGATGGCTGAATACCTCTCTGCTGATGGGAAGTAGTGAAGATGTTTTGTCTTGCTTGCACAGGTGCCTTTTGCTTTACCTGTTAAAGTGTCTTTATCTCAGCCCTTGAGTTTTCTCATTTTCGCACTTCCATTTCTCTTCTCTATTCCACCAGGCAGGAGTGTGTGTGAGCATCTGGATGAGGATTAATTACAAACTAGGGTTAAACCACAAAGACGGCTTTTTTTAGCTTTCCAGAAGAACAGACTCCAAGCTAAAAGCAGCAGTCGCACCTCATTTGATCCCAGCCTACTCTCCTGAGAAGCGTAGATGGAGTCACAGCTCGTTGAACAGATCACGCAGAGTTGCATCCCTGTGAGGCAGAAGTTGGCCAGCCAGCTTCAGGGTATAAAACCAAAGCACCTTCGAGAAACTCAGCCTGGAAACCTGAAAACGATGGTGGTTTTTAAAAGCTATTACCACGACGTAGTGCGAGTAGCTACCCAGCGTTTTCCACTTTGCTATAGTGACACCTGGTGTTCCAAGGGAGGTTTGTCAAGAGAGAAACGAGGACGCCAGCAAAAGCAACACTAGAAAGTCTTGCTGCTATGCTCAACCATTTAACATTGTTAAATTTGCCGATTTTAGAAGAGACGTTTGCTTGTTTGTTTGTTTGTTTGTTTGTT
>WAAF01008246.1:1816-12576 GCA_013400475.1 Tricholaema leucomelas
CACAGGCCTTAGCAGGGCCGGGGCCAGGCAGACACCATGGCACCTTGGCCTTTTGTACCTTTTATGCCTTTTAATGCATTTACCCGTTTTGGGCTTGTTTACCCCTGGTTTGGGGAGGAACATGCCTGGGCAGGCAAAGCAAAGTGAGGCATAGAATGAGCCTATTTTTCGGGCCTATGGGCCCTCCATGACACTCAGTTTAGCCAGAAGGAAGCTGTGTGAGACACTGTCAAATGCTCTACTAAAGTTTCACCTCAACATCAGGAGTAACTTGTTTATAGTGAGGGTGATGGAACACTGGAACAGGCTGCCCAGAGAGGTTGTGGAGTCTCCTTCCCTGAAGACTTTTAAAAGCCACCTGGCGCATTCCTATGTGAACTACTCTAGGGGATCCTGCCTTGGCAGGGAAGTTGGACTCAGTGATCTCAGGAGGTCCCTCCCCTTCAACCTCTAAAGTTCTGTGATTCTGTATTTTCTTTCTCTGAAAGGTACAACACAATTGTCTGTGAATCAGGAAAGCAAATATGAAGTCTTACATGTAGAATATGTATTTTATGTCTGTATTTGCATAAAGCATGTACTTATATATGCACATCTACATAAATACACAGAGAAATATATACAAGTATTTATGCACATACTTGCACAGGAATGCTGCCTTTTCTGTCACTGGTACACTGAGTGGACAGAGACATCCCCACTAAATTCCACCGCAAGTGCAAAAGGCCTTGCTGCAGAAATGTATCCTGCTTTGAACCAGTGTCAGTTGGAGCAGAAACATGGAGATATCCTCACAGTAGCTGGCACAGAACAGCCTCTTATGCCCTGCTCACTGTGCACCAGTAACAGCCTGACAAGTAGTTTGGCACACCAAGCCAAGAGCGGCAGCATCAGAAATGTATGCTGTACAAAAAAAGCTTGCTCTCTGAAAGGAAGTTTCCTGTTTTCTCCGAAACTGTTAGAGCTTCCTTCCTGGTAGGCTTCCTTAGAAAGCATTCTCAGTAATATAGAAGCAATACTACTAAAAAGTATCACGAGGGGGAAGTTAGAGGCAGCTGGTTATAAAGGACAATCCTTGCAGCCTCCCTCATTTACTCCATCAAGGGTGTATGGGACTTGCTCCACCACTTGAGGGAGACCCTGCGAACCAGTCAGCCTTTGTAAAACTTCCTTCTATTTCCCTGGAGGCTGTTAATCCTGCAAGTCAGGTGAGGTGTTCCATTAGGAGATCATAGTATCATAGTATCATCAGGGTTGGAAGAGACCTCACAGATCATCGAGTCCAACCCATTACCACAGAGCTCAAGGCTAGACCACGGCACCAAGTGCCACGTCCAATCCTGCCTTGAATAGCTCCAGGGACGGCGACTCCACCACCTCCCTGGGCAGCCCATTCCAGGAGCCAGTGACTCTCTCAGTGAAGAACTTTCTCCTCACCTCAAGCCTAAATTTCCCCTGGCACAGTTTGAGGCTGTGTCCTCTTGTTCTGGTGCTGGCTGCCTGAGAGAAGAGAGGAATCTCCTCCTGGCTACAACCACCCCTCAGGTAGTTGTAGACAGCAATAAGGTCACCCCTGAGCCTCCTCTTCCCCAGGCTAAACAATCCCAGCTCCCTCAGCCTCTCCTCGTAGGGCTTGTGCTCGAGGCCTCTCACCAGCCTCGTCGCCCTTCTCTGGACACGTTCAAGCATCTCAATGTCCCTCTTAAACTGGGGGGCCCAGAACTGGACACAGTACTCATGTATGTATGTTTTCTTTGAAAACATACCTGATCTTTATATTAATTCTTCCTCCTCGGGATGCATCACCCTGTCCTTACTGCTGTTCTCAGCTTTTAGCCTTCGAGCTTGTATCTCCCCTGGGACGTCCATTAACTCATGCAGAACCTCATGAAGACTTCAGCATGTCAATGTGCAGATTGTGACCCTATCATTCACAGCTCAGGAGCAGCCCCACAGCTTCCACAGCCCAAAGGATAGAATTTTTAATCATATACATTCACTTGAGTGTGGCTCCAAAACAAAACATTTTTTCTTGTCAAAATAGAATCTCCTCACCAATTTCAAGGCTCTTCGGTGCTACACACACAGCTGAAAGGAGAGAGCACTCCTAGCAATACAGCCTCAAGATTTTCTGTGGTTTTGCTACTCAGCTTCTAAGGTTTTATCACCTTCTTCTGTGTATAATGCACACATGCCTTCAATAAAATCAACTTGCATAGTTAAAATCAAAGCCCTTTTTGTTCCTCTTTTCTACTTTTCTGATATCTCGCCCCATGCTACTGTGACCTCCAAGCAAAAACCACACTCATCTGGAAGGACAAATACTAGTCAAGCACAGAAGACTACATCCTATAATACTGAAACTACTGCTGATGGGCTTTTGAGCACTTCATTCTGCAGGATTGCAGTGTCTAAGCCATCCTCCCTGTTCTCCTTGGAGGAACAGCATCACAATGGCTCTTGCTTGAAGATCCACTGCTAGAAGCAGATTCATCCTTTCAGATGATAGCATGCTTAGCATTAACATCACTCTGCTTGCTTTCCATGCTGTGGCTCATACAGAACTTTATTTAGAGCCAAATCTGACAGGTGACAAAAGTATAAAATGCATCCAAAAAAAGAAGTGCTTTGATCATTGACAAAACAAACACACTGAGGGTGTTTTGTTTTGTTTTGTTTTGTTTCCCAGAGCCAGTGCTCTCTCCCAGACAGTGGTAATATTTCAGTGAATATTAGAAAAAAACACAACCTAACTTTACTTTTTCCTGTAGGACAGTCTGCTAATTATTCTATAGGATAGACCACTTTCTGAAAAACTCTGGAGATTTTTTCTGTATGGCTTCACCTGATTTCATGATATTTTCAGGCACCTTGCAGAGTCCAAGCCTCTTTCACCAGGGAGCAATGAGTACCTCGCCAGTGAAACACGATCTTTTATTCTACTATCTAGAAGCAAGCACAATGGTCTGCAGTATGGTCTGCAGTACAAGGGATGAAATTTGCCAGCAAACAAGGTTTCTGAGTAGCAGCAAACGAGGCATTGCTAAGGCTTACAGGAGACTAAACCACAGGCTGCTTGACACCACCTTACTTATGAAAATCCAGATTAACTCAACTGTATAGCGGAACATTTGCATCCCTCAATTTGTATAGAGGCATCAATCATACTCTGACAAGTTCCTTGTGTGCCTGCAACCAAGACAGACTTTTACTTCAGCTTTATCCTACCCATTTCTGTTACCAGTTTTGCTAACTTTGCTACCTTTGACTGTTCTGGCTCTTCCCCAAACAACTCTGTTCTGAGCTTCTATTAATTTTCTTGCAGATAGTATCTTAATCCAATCTCACTCATCTCTCCCAGCTACAAATAATTTTTGTCCTCCTGAGTGTCCAGTTAAACATAGCCTTATTTACCACCATTTGAGTTGCTTTTAATGTGCCATAGAATCATAGAATCAACCAAGTTGGAAGAGACTTCCAAGATCATCCACTCCAACCTGTCACCCAGCCCTATCCAGTCAACTAGATCATGGCACTAAGTGCCTCATCCAGTCTTTTCCTGAACACAGCCAGGGATGGCAACTCCACCACCTCCCTGGGCAGCCCATTCCAATGGCCGGGTTAATAGCTCACTGACAGCTGATCTGGGCAGCACCTTTGCGGCATTTCAGCTGTCACCAGTGATCCCACTTCCTATTCCATCCACGGTATGTCACAACCAGACAGTCACTAGCAAGAGGATACCAAACTACTTTTAAGAGCCATATCTGTGAAAAACATTAAATATATTCATCCTCAACCAGTGAATGAGCTTTCTGTGTAGGGAAAGAGGAAGGGAGGGGGTGGCAGATATATGGAATTAAATTCTCATGTCATTTGACATAAATCTGCTTAGTGGTTATAAATGTGTATGACTAGCTGGCCCACATTACAGCAGCCTGTTCTAATTTTAATGCATTTTTTCATGGAATTAATCAAATCTTTCTGGTCCATTTGTTAGAAGTCCTAATTACTGTGGGTTGGATTACACATAATAGGAAGATTTTCCTAGGTCACTTGTTATCTTTGCAAACAGAAGTGTTTTGAAAACATGCTCTGCAATATCTTAATAGCTTCTGAGTGAAACAAATGGATATTAAAAGCTGGAGCTTAATGTTTGTTAGTACAACAGCTAATGCAAATGGGATCACATCTTGCTCCCAGCTTCTCGTGCTTGCCTACACAAAATGTCTGCTATTGCAGGGATTTTCCCACTGACTGAGCCAGACTGCACAAATCTCTCCCTCTGCTGAAATCATTGCACCTTAGACTGTGAGTCTCTTAGTGTATCACTAATTGAACCAAATGTGTCCTGAGAATAACTAAATACCACGGCTGCAGCAGTTGAGACCTCTTTCCTGCAAAATGATACACACCTCTGTTAATAAAGAAGGTGCAGCAGAGCTGTTCAGGTGAGAAAATCAAAGACATTGGCACTTGTGTCTCTTTCATACAGGAGCACATGGTAAGCCCTAATGTCAATCCAAAATACTAGAAAATTAATGGATTATTTGCTTAGTGCTCTACCTGTGGTTGGAAAGGAGAAATAAACTATACAAACTATAACTTTGTCCCTGTAGTTTCAGCTTTCATGCTTTGCTCAGTGGCAGCACATTTCATTGTGATTGAGGAAATCTGCTGTGGGGTGAGGATGTTACTCTGAGCTTATCTAAGTCAAGTCCATGGAGGCAGAGGAGGTAGGAACCTTTTCAGGGGAGTTGAGATTTGCCAAGGCAGCAGACTGAGCTGTCCGAGGGCCTGCAATAAACCAGACCCACAGCAGCATGGCACAAGACCTGGCACAAGTCTCTCCAAAACTGGCCAAGCACAGATAGCCCATTCCTTCATTTGACAACACCTGTAAATGCAGCTCCAAGTAGCTGAACAAACAGTGGGTATTTCCGGTGAGTCATAAAGTTTTCCTCAAAGCAGCCCTGATGACTGATTCAAGAGCTGGTGCGGCTCAAAGGATGGAATTTCAACTTTGCTTTAAAAAACATCAAAATGATGACAAGCCCACATAAACCACCAAATTGACTGACTCATACATGGCCACCTCATCATACCGCTCCCATCTCAATGGGAAGCTGCTTCAATAAGAACTCTTATCCCCTTTGCTACAACCTTTGCAGTTACAAACCAACTTCCTGTATCACTGAGAGATTTATGTTGGTGCTTGGCTTAGAAGCGGTGTCTCAGGTGTTCAGTCCCACCATTTTTCATCCTCTATGAAGCACTGCCACTCACAAAAGCAAAAGCAGTGATTTTGTTAGGAAGAGGGCTGTTTTCTGCATTGCTTCTGTCACAGGCTGATTCACTGTTTTGAAGGTCACTGTCTGAAGAGATGACTAGATGAGATTTAAGTATCAAAGCTCATCTCAGAGCTCTCACAATCCGTCAATGAAAAATCACCCCTACAACACAGAGCACGTAAGTGACCTTCATTATTTGTCTTCTTTGAAATATAGATGAGCCTAAAACAGTCTCTCAGTGTTTTTTATCAGATCACTACCATGAGCTTTGGGAAAGCATGGCAACTACATTTTCCTCAGGCAGCTCAGTACAAAACAGGACATTCTGTTTTTCAGGGACTTTTCCTAACAGGTTTTCATATCAGGGCCATCTAAGATGAAAAGTGGAGCATTAGGCTTAGGAAGTCATTAAACTGCTCTAAGATGCTTTTGTTCAGCAAAGTAATAGATTCCCCCCTCCTCCCCACTTCTGCAAATTCTACTGTTTGCAGCTTACAGTTATGAAAACTGCCCTGAATGCTGTCATGTCCACCCCATCATGTGAAATTCACAGGACTGGATGAGGCACTTAGTGCCATGGTCTAGTTGATTGGATGGGGCTGGGTGATAGGTTGGAATGGATGATCTTGGAGGTCTCTTCCAACCTGGTTGATTCTATGATGTAAAACTGAAGTCAGCAGTCTTTAGGAACTAAAACATTCTGATATTTTCCACTTCTCCTTACTGCTCATTCATGTCACTCTGCCTGCATTTGGTGCAGTGATTTTTCCAAAATTCCTTTTCTGTCCAGCTGCACTACTTTCTGGGTTAGAGATTAGTGTAGCTGCCTGCATTACATGGCTGAAGACTTCGCAGCAGCTAACTTCGCATCATGACAGACCGCTTGTTATCAGCAAACACAAACCACACATTTTATTATATAGTTAAAAAAAAAAAAAAAAAAAGAAAAAAAAGAAAGAAAGGATCTCTTCATTAAGGTACACATTACATTAACTCAACAGAGAGCACTATAGTCCTGTTCAACATTTCTAAGCTTTTGGGTAGTCGTTTTGTTTTGGTTTTGTTTCAGTTTGGAGGTTTTTGTTTTGTTTTGCTTTGTTTTTAAAGACAAAAGCAATACTGTCTACAAATCTTACCTAGAAAATCACAGGAGCTCAAGGAACCTACCCTAGCATGGATGTAACATGACAAATCAATTTGCCCAAGGCGTGGGAAACATATGCAAATAATGGGTATGTCTAAAAGGGAATTAAAACACCAACAAGTATAAAAAGGAGGAAAACAGATCTTTAAAATCAGGATGAAAGCCTGTAATGAATACTAGTGAAATCCTCTCTTAGGGTGGAAATCTGCCCAAATTTATCTAAGTTTGCCTAGAGGTTTGGTTATACACAGGTATGAACTTGTACATTCAAAAACTGAGGAACACGAGGATGGTGCCAGGCCTTGTTACTTATTACCTTAATAATATGTTACTTTGTATCAGGTAACTGTGTATGATCACACTGACTCAGATAAAAACTGTGTTTGCTGGGAACCTACTACTTAAGCTATGGTGACACAGAATCACAGAATCACAGAGGCTGGGAAAGACCTCTGGGATCATCAAGTCCAGCCTACATTTTAACACCACAACTAAAACCATGCCACCAAGGGCCACATCCAGTCTTTTCTTACAGACATCCAGGGATGATGACTCCACCACCTCCCTGGGCAGTCCATTCCAGTGCCTAATCACGCCTTCCATGAGGAAGTGCTTCCTAATATCCAACCTAAACCTCCCCTGGAGCAGCTTCAGACCATGCCCTCTTGTCCTGTCACAAGTTGCCTGGGAGAAGAGCCCGAGCCCCTAACTGCAACTTCTCTTCAGGTAGTTTCAGGGAGTGATAAGGTCTCATTTTCTGCAGGCTGAACAACCCCAATTCCCTTAGCCTTTCCTTGTATGACCTTTCTTCCAGCCTCTTCATCAGTCTCATCGCTCTCCTCTGGACCAGCTTCTTGAAGTGAGCAACCCAGAACTGCACACAGCACTCAAGCTGAGTTCCCACCAGTGCCAAGGACAGTGGCAGAATTACATCCCTAGTCCTGCTGGCCACACTACTCCTGATACAGGCCAAGATGCCATTTGCTTTCGGTGCCACTTGGGCACACTGCTGGCTTATGTCCAGCTGGCTGTCAACCCACATCCCCAGGTCCCTCCCTGTCAGGCTGCCCTCCACACACTCATCCCCCAGTCTGTAGTGTTGCATGGGGTCATTGTGGCCAATGTGTAGAGCCCTGTAGGGTCCTGTTGAATCTTGCGCCATTGGCCTCAGCCCACTGACCCAGCCTGTCCAGGTCCCTCTGCAGCATCTTCCTATCCTCCAGGAGATCCACTCTCCTTCCCAATTTGGTGTCATCCACAAATCTACTGACAGTAGTCTTGGTGCCCTCATCCAGGTCTAGGCCCTACTGATCCCTGAAGAACACCATTGGTCACTGGACACCAACTGGATGCAGCACCACTTGTGGAAAGCCCAGAGTCATGTCCATCATTCACCTCTGGCATTTTCTGGTCATCATTTGTTAGTCTAATATTCAACTGATCTAGGCTATAAGGTTTATTTGCCTATAAGGTTTATTTGCATATACTAATCTAGCCCACTGTTCTATCTCTAGTGATTAGCTTGCATTAATTTCTGTGTTGTGTTACAGTAATTGCTCGTCTAGGCCTCATAAAAGGGCTGGAACTGAATGATAACATTTATCCTGAAGATCCATGTCCATGATATTCCCAAAACAGGGAGTTCTGGTGCTGTTAGCCAGGAGACAGGTAGCCTGTACTGGAAAGGAAGAGATAACTTTAGTCGAAAGGAATTCTTTGACCTTGTATTATGGAGATGGCCTACAATCCCTTGCTCTGTAAAAATCTCATTTATTTTTTGGTGCTACAACACCAGCATTGCATTTCTTTTTTTTCAATAAATTCTAAACCACAGCCTTGTTATTTCCCTATTCTCTTTCCTAAATTGCTCCTCATTGTCCTAATGGACTATACTGCACAGCTCCTCTTGGAGCGGGGACAGAGTGGCTGGAGAGCAGCCAGGAGGAAAGGGACCTGGGGGTACTGGTGGATAGTAGGCTGAAGATGAGCCAGCAGTGTGCCCAGGTGGCCAAGAGAGCCAATGGCATCCTGGCCTGTATCAGGAACAGTGTGGCCAGTAGGACAATGGAGGTTATTCTGCCCCTGTACTCAACACTGGTCAGGCCACACCATGAGTACTGTGTCCAGTTCTGGGCTCCTCAATTCAAGAGAGATGTTGAGGTGCTGGAACATTTCCAGAGAAAGGCAACAAAGCTGGTGAGGGGCCTGGAGCACAAACCCTATGAGGAGACGCTGAGGGAGCTGGGGTTGTTTAGCCTGGAGAAGAGGAGGCTCAGGGATGACCTCACTGCTGTCTACAACTACCTGAAGGGTGGTTGTAGCCAGGTGGGGGTTGGTCTCTTCTCCCAGACAACCAGCAACAGAACAAGGGGACACAGTCTCAAGTTGTGCCGGGGGAAGTATAGGCTGGATGCTAGGAGGAAGTTCTTTGCAGAGAGATTGATTGGCATTGGAATGGGCTGCCCAGGGAGGTGGTGGAGCTGCCATCCCTGGAGGTGTTCAAGAAAAGACTGGATGAGGCAGTTAGTGCCATGGTCTAGTTGACAGGCTAGGGCTGGGTGATAGGTTGGACTGGATGATCTTGGAGTTCTCTTCCAACCTGTTTGATTCTATGATTGTGATATGGTCCTCTAATCCCAGAAAGAGGACTTTCCAGTTACAACTACTGTCCATTACGACTGTTAGGAAACATATGGATGTTCCTGCTCTTTCAAGTGTGCTGTATGAATGCGGAAATTTCAAAGGTCTTCTCCCTTTTTATTTTTGTAATACATATGTTTCATTCTTACTGCTGTGCCCCAAGGGAAGGAAAGTGTAAAGTAATGCAAGATGCACCTGGCTTATAGGCAGAAGGATGACAGCCCCCTAATCATTACAGTGCATGCCTACAGGGGAATAG
The DNA here is from genome assembly GCA_013400475.1 of Tricholaema leucomelas. Taxonomy (NCBI): domain Eukaryota; kingdom Metazoa; phylum Chordata; class Aves; order Piciformes; family Lybiidae; genus Tricholaema lacrymosa; species Tricholaema leucomelas. The sequence continues at coordinate 11,151 of WAAF01008246.1, forward strand.
GATGGGTTCCTTAATCAATCAGAACATCTTTGGGAAGGGGAGGAGTGTACCTTCTGATCTATAAAACCACAGATAACCAGCATAAGAAGCAAATGTGAGTAATCTGAAAGTAGTATATCACAGTAAGGTAATCAACAAATAAGCATTAGAAAATTGCTTTGGCCATAATTGTGTTAGTTCTCTAAAGATGGTCTCTAGGATCTCCCTGTGCAGCGCCAGCTGTGGCAGGATTTAATGAATTCGCTCTCTTATGTGCCTTTCACTACAGACCTGACACTTCTGAGTTCTGATGCTACCAGTTTCTAAAGCATCAAATCATGTTTATTTTAGTCAGGTTCAGCCTTCTTAAACTCTGCTGCTTGCAGCACAAGAACTGCTCTGTGGGTTTCTTGGTCATTGCAAGTCAATTATGTAGGCTAAAAGAGAAAGAAGCCCAAAAGAAACAATAAAGAGGTCAAATAAGAACGTGGAACCTCTACCAATACCTATGTAATCACAGTGAAAACACACACACACACACATACACAGACATATTCATCTTTTATATTAAGTGGTAGCATATACTGAGCAGAGGGTTTTTTCCCTTCAATACTGAAGGAAGAAGGCAGTATAAAGCAGGCAGGGAAGAATCCTCAGAGTGACCTTCTGGGCTTATGCATGCTGCAGACGTTTCCAAAGCCAGTGGAGACAGTATGATTAACTTTCATAAATTATTGAACCAAAACCAATTTTCAGCATTTAGAAATAAATATCACATTGGCAACTATTGCATTATTTACCATACATGGGCTAACTGAAAATCTATGTGCCAAGCAGTGAGTCAAATGTTCATTCATGGCAGAGAGGTAACAAGGTCACACACACACACTCAGAGACACAAGTTGTTTACAGGAAGCTTTCTTCCTAATAGAGGAACCGTGCTTGTTTATTACTTACAGCTAAATTGCTTTGCAGGAATAATTTACACTTTTAATACTGGAGATGACATTAAGTCTTGGAATTTTAGTCTGTATTCTGAATGCTCCTGTTCTCTGTGTGCTGAGTGTGCGGCCAAGTCCGAAGCCTTACCTCGTGCTCATATAGATTTTTTGCTTGGTTTAGACCACAAGCTTGAAGAAAACAAGGAAGTTTTCCTTTCCCCTAGTCAAAAGCAGTATACATTTTGGTAATACATTCTTCAGTTTATCAGGACTAGTGGTATCGCAGGTAGGCTGAGGAGCAGAATTTACCTAGCCACAAATACAGAAATGAGTGACATGAAAGACAAGCCAAAAGGAAAAGAAGAGAAAATAAGCCAACAAATAGATAAATACATTTTGGAGAGGATTTGAAAAGTGTGTTTGTGTCATCAATTTATTACTATTTGGTGTAATCACAGAATCACAGAATATCTTAAATTGGAAAAGACCTTCAAGATCATCGAGTC
>WAAF01008247.1:0-11753 GCA_013400475.1 Tricholaema leucomelas
CTGGGGTACACGGGACCTCCAGGACACTACTGAACACTGCTGCTTGCCTCTCCTTGGAATAAATGTGTGAACAGATGAATTATGAACAAGGGTCTCAATTTGGTCACAGGTCCAGAGTTATTTGGGTGCTACTCCACATACCATCTCCCTGCAAACTACTTGCCCAGATCTATACTGACTGGTTGGTTCTGGCCAATTTACCACTAAAAAATCCCAAGCATACAGAATGAGAAGCAGTCACAACTGTGGCTGCTAAAGAAAAGGGGGCCTCATTAAGACAAACACAACATGTTTTGGTGATAGGAAGTTATTACAAAGAGAGAGAAGGCAACTGCTGATTTTAAGATGGCTCTTCTACTAGGTACACAATAAACTATGAAACTACAGTGCTACTCTGTAATAGTTGCAGTGCTATCTGCACCAAATAACAGTTGTGGGTTTTTTTAATGAGATGTATCATTCTGTAACACCCTAGTGGTTTAAATTAACAAACATGGTGCACATTAGGGAAAAAGAAATTGTAAAACAAAATTGTAAAAAAGCACTTTAGTTAGCCCTCTGATTCAATACTACATCTACATAACATGGAAAATGGAAACATTTAGTTTTAATAATGCTAAGTAGCCACCTAGTTTAATGAAAAAGTCTCTACATCACTCATATTGCACCTATTGGACATATTGGAGGTTTCCTCCCATCAGAATCCTTGGGCTTCCATTTTCAGGAGTCAGATGAACAAGCTATGCGAAAAATGAAGTTTTCACTAAAGACTACATGCTTTTGCTAAGTTCTTTCCCTTCGTCTTTTTCACTAAAATACAGGTTCTCTGCAATGATATTAACATTGTGTTTCAAAGAAACCAAACACATGATCCAGCGGGGATGCTATTTCACCCCTCTTTTCCTGAAACAGCTGTTGATCACTTTGCATGAAGCCCTGACTGGCATCAAGCAGAGAAATTATTAATCTGTTTGAAGTACCAGGTTGTGATCTGCAGATCAGTCAGTGTCAGCGAAAGGTACTTGATTGGTCTGTCAGGTATGATCAGAAATTACATTATATTTATTCTGTATTAGCCTATAAGAGCAATTTCTATTACTGTCATCAACAATGCACAAGTCTAACCAATTATATCACAGTATCGCAGTATCACAGTATTACCAAGGTTGGAAGAGACCTCACAGATCATCAAGTCCAACCCTTTACCACAGAGCTCAAGGCTAGACCATGGCACCAAGTGCCACGTCCAATCCTGCCTTGAACAGCTCCAGGGACAGCGACTCCACCACCTCCCTGGGCAGCCCATTCCAGTAGCCAATGACTCTCAGTGAAGAACTTTCTCCTCACCTCAAGCCTAAATTTCCCCTGGTGTAGCTTGAAGCTGTGTCCTCTTGTTCTGGTGGTGGCTGAGAGAAGAACCTCCTGGCTACAACCACCCCTCAGGTATCTAACAAAGTTAACAAGATACTCCACTTTTTCCAGGCCAGCACAAAGAAATACATTTTGCAAAGTATATAAAGGTAACTCTGAATTAGTTGGGGCAGTTAACAAGACAGGAATGATAAAAAATATAATTATTTTTATTTTTACCTTAAGACCCACCCCCAAACCACATACAAACTGGTTAAATTTTATTTATGGGTTCTAATTCAGTCAGGAAATCTTCACAAGGATGCTTATGGACAATTTTAGTTATTTAGGAAAATCAGAAAAATGGAAAAGGCTTATCCATAAAATAGATTTACCTCACTTATAAGTAAGAGGCAACCCAGAGCCCTAGGGAAAGTTGATCTACTCAAGGTGGTGAAGTAGGAAATTTAGAGATAGTCCCACGGCTTCTTTGCTGCAATGTCTGGAACTGCAAATCATAACTCAGTGGTGGGTCCATGAGGCAAAGTCCGATGCAAATAAAAACTGCCTTAGTTGAAGTGCCTCAGACAAATCTCATGAAGCAGCACTGTCCTAGCAGTGCTGGGAAAAGCCAAATTGCTCAGTGTACTCCTATGAATGGCAGCGATTTACAGCAGAGACAGGTCCTTCCTTTAGGAACCTAGGATGCAGCGATCTGAAAGAGGGAACTGCATGCTTTCTCATTACCCTTCTTCAAAATCCACTTAGCCAATGTGTCCAGTTGCCATATATATACATACATATATATAGATAGATAGATAGATAGATAGATAGATAGATAGATAGATAGATAGATAGATAGATNTAGATAGATAGATATATGCTGGGGCACAATTTGCTCTTCCTGTTTGTGATGGTTTGGGAGTTACCTGCCCACCCACTCTTATGAAATCACCCAGACTAGACTCAGTCAGCTGGAAGTTAGGGAATGAAGCTTTATATTCACAGCTTACCATAATACACAAGCAGATACCTACAATATTTACAGCTATATACAGAAATATACAAGTTAAAAAGCAATACAGAAACACAATACCCCTCTCAGAAATCATAGTCCCCAGGAAGGGCTCCCAACCACCCTTCCACCTTCTTTCCACCTCTCTGCCTTATCCCAGAGTACGCCATCCATGCAAGGTAAGTTTGGAGGATCGGCAAGGGGGTTTTGAAGTTGAACAGATTGGGTAACACAGCAAAATCCCAGAGAGAAAAGCACAGACACTGACTCTGACAGAGATTCTCATACTGTCCTATCTTTGTTTGTGTCCTTGCTTTTATACATCTCAGCAAACCTATGAGTGAAGTAGATATCACCACTGTTTCCTTTTCACAGCCTATAATATAATTTTTCTGATTCAGATATTCCAATTAGCCTCAAATTAGCACAGTGTTCAGGATGGCAAGGGTGGGAGAAGCAGCTTCTTGCCTACTTCTTCTCCCATTCAAATCTTGGGAGCTGGACATGAGGGCAGGGAAAACAGTTTTGCCTCTTCTTTCTCCATTCAAACCTCCACAGAGGAAGGCGGGGAAGGTAGTTTGCAATGCCCTGCCAAAAATTCTTATTGCTGAAAACCAAACATGATCTGTGTTCAATAAATCTGCATAAAATATTGACTAATAATTAAGGTCTTCTATTTGCAAAGACTGTCCAGAACAAAAGCAGTTGAAATCTCAGATATTGTTTAAACGGATCTTCAATCCATCCTCTTTAAAGATTTATGTCTGCTGATAGTTTGAAGGTCAAGTTCATCTTTTCTCTTCAGAAGTTCTAAAGGGACTCTCTCACCCAGTGACTTCAAACCTCAGATGTGTTTTCCAGTGTCCTTGAAAGTTTTTAGAAAGCACTATATATTATACTACCAATAAATTAGGTATCATAGTGTGTTATTTTGGGGTTAAATGGTAAATATAGGCCACCTCTGTTTGATTAGATAGTACCATCTTTCCTCCTGAGTGATTTCCTGGCATGGTAATGCAGTTCCCTTTAGATTCAAACTCTACTATCGGATCACTCACTGCCTAGTCCTTTTGAGACATTTTGAGTGATCTCACACACAACACACCCCAAACGGTAGCAGTTTACTCTCTGGACAGCTTGTTTGACTGTTAATTTCTGATTTCAAACCTTTAATTTAATTAGTGCTGTCCTCCAGTTCCCTTATCTCATTTATTAGGAAATTATCTTCCGAGACTCTGTTTCTCCTGAGAGGAAGTAGCAGTTCTCTTTTCCACTTCATGTAGACCAATTGTTCAGACTGAACTTCATTTCCTTACCAAAGACATCGCACTTGCTAACCCTGTTTCTCTATCTCACTGCTAATGGCATCATATCTGTAATCATATCAAAGTGAAATGGAGAAGTAGATTCCACAAAACCCAGGCCATTCACTGTCACTGAAGCTGATTTTTGGGACCCAATATGTTTCCTCAAATCAAGATCACAAGCAAGGAGATACTGTATTTTAAGTTTCTCTCAAGTTAAAGTTCATACCCAGCTCTTCAACAGTTCAGTTGGCTGTGTATAAATAATTTTAAAGTGTTCATATCCAATTGCAGTCCTAGGGCAGTTGTGCCTACTTACAGTTCCTTCCTTCCCTTCAGTTCTTTGCTTGAATTGTATTTTCACACTGTTAAATCAAGTTGACATAACTTAATTGTAGCTCAGATACTTTGCTATGTGAAAGCAATTTCTCCAAACCTCTTATTCTGATTGCAGTGGATTTCTGCCTTTTTTTCCTTTCTCACTTCTGGAACAGCAGTTACAAGACTTATTCAGTTACTGGATTTTCCAGCAGTTATTCTCATTTCATAGAATCATAGAATCAAACGGGTTGGAAGAGGCAGTCCAACCTAGCACCCAGCCCTATCCAGCCAACCAGACCATGGCACTAAGTGTCTCATCCAGGCTTTTCAACAGCTCCAGGGATGGTGATTCCACCACCTCCCTGGGCAGCCCATTCCAATGCCAATCACTCTCTCTGCCAACAACTTCCTCCTAACATCCAGCCTAGACTTTTCCCAGCACAACTGGGAACCCCTAAGCCTCCTCTTCTCCAGGCTGCACACTCCAGCTCCCTCAGCCTCTCCTCATAGGGTTTGTTTTCCACGCCTTTCATCAGCTTTGTCGCCCTTCTCTGGACAGCTTCCACCACCTCAACATCTCTCTTGAATTGAGGAGTACAGAACTGGACACAGCACTCAAGGTGTGGCCTGACCAGTGCTTAGTACAGGGGAAGAATAACCTCCCTCCTCCTACCGGCCACACTATTTGCTATAATGTGCTTGATTGTACCAAACTGCTTCATGACTTTAACAAATAAAGATAATTATTTCTATTATTTACCTTTTTCTCTGATTATATGAATAATGCAGGTAATCAAACACCACTTCAAAGGTGAACAACCCTGATAAAGAAACATTGTTCCCTCCATATGAAGGTACTCCAACTCTATGTCAAACAGATTACAAATGATCGTTTTCCCAGACACTGCTAAGAGCCGCTAGAAGTCAAGAGCTGCATATGCGTAGCTATAGTTTGGTCGAATATTTGTGAAGTACTGCTAAAAGAAGAGATTCATGGCTCTCAGTTATTTCTAGCATGTTTTAATGCGACAATGCACAGCAGGTTCTGCAGTAGATCACGCAGTTTATTTCAGAGGAAAATGCCCACTCTGTTCAGCTTGTCCTGCCTGGTTCAACCTACAGTGCACCCCCTGAAGGACATTAAAAATAGACACTGAAAGCAAACTATTTTTTTCAATACTTTCAGAGAATACTATATATATATATATATTTATATATACACACCCTCACATATATATACCAAACTTATGTGAGCTTCATTGTTAAATACCATCCTTACATGAGCTTCATTGTTGAAGTCCTTTCTTGAAAGAACAGTCTATTCTGTATCTTTACCACGATACCTGCTCTATCTCTTCCATAAAGTTCTGGACTTTAAGGAATAGAAAATAAAAAGGTTTTTATTCAAATAGTGTCCTTGTACCTACATATTAGAAACATCTATCTATCTGTGTATGCACGTATGTACATATATACTTACATGTATATTGTTACACAGCTAAATTTTGAGTACTGCACAGACATTGCCATGAAGGTTTCACACTAGTGCCTCTTAAATAAAGGTACATTACCACATCACTTGTTCTTGCTTAAGTTTGTCCTCCTAAGCACTTACCTGTTATAAACGGAAGCATTATGTCTTTCTATTTCTAATGATCAATTATATTCTGAACACTATAAAGAGTCTCAAACAGTCATGACAGCAAAGTAAAACTTTAACAAATTTCAGACATTGACCTATCCTCTCTACCACACAGGTATTTCCACTGGTTAGTGGCAGGCATCCATTTTCATAGGTCAGCAGCCATAACACTGCCAAACACCAAATTTTCAAATATCTTAGGAACATTTCCTGGCTTTACTGACCTTTTGTGATGCTGTTATCATCCTTGTTATTCAGTATATAAACACGTAAAAATAATCCACAAATTTGCTGTAAAGTCTTACTCCTTCACTAAGGCAGGATATGCGTCCTATGTGAAGATTGACCATTATACTCTTATCAACATGACAACAAGTCCTTCTGTAACAAATTCTTTTGTATGTGTTATAAAAGCTACCAGAATTTCAGTTTGGTTACTCAGAAGCCTATTTGTTTTTCATTTTTATACCTCTGTTACTTGGGTTTGTCTACTAAAAGCCACAAACCAATGTCTCAGCAAAGCTACTATTGAATTTAATAGTTAAAAACTTAGTGGCATCTTTATCAACACAAATGTGCCATGCGTCTTGTGAACTGAGGCACAGTCTGTTCTGAAGCTTCTCTTTAAGCAAATGGGTGAGAGAGGTGACAGAACCACTTCTGGGTCTTGTATTTATATTCCAGTATCTGCCAGAAGACAGAGGCAAGACTCAGGCTTGCACTTTCTCTTCTGCCATGCCCCAGAGCCCATCCAAAAACTTTGTCATGGAAAAGGCTCATGTCCTGGCAGCTTGGAATGAGCAGATAAAAATGCACTGGAAAAATGCCTGCATGTCTTCTTGACAGTTCATGACAAAGAAATAAATTATACCAAGGCCTGCTAAGTTCCAGGTGCCAGAGTTACTGAGCCATCATCATTTTTTTCAGAGTTAATATCTAGTCAGTTAGACCCCGAACAACTGACGTCACAGGATCAACTGTGTTTAAAACCTGAAGGTAGTCTAGCAATCATTTTGTTTTATAAGTTTTTGTGTGCTAATAACAAGTGGCAGTTATCCATGTCTCCTAATACAAGCTGTGGCTTTTTAAATCATGTTGATACTATGCAAGTCTTGTATTTGTACTTAACTTACTGATAAAACGACAGCTAAGAATATTTTCTTCTAGGATCTCTTAGACAAGATATCTAATAGATGATGTACTGGATAAAAATGAACTGCCAGCAATCAAAGGCCAAAGCAGCACAAAATTCACAAAGATTCAAACTCCATAAACATTCCTTGATCACGAGCCCAAGTAACAGAATGCACTAGTTTAATATGCCTGCCTCCTTGTGTTGTTTTTTTATTTTTCATCAATATGGCTATGTTTAAATTATTCCATCTCCTTCCTATTAAAAATTCCAACAGAGACAGAGAAAAATCAGGGACCTAAAAGAGTGTCAAAGGGCCAGCTAATGGGGTGGGGGATTTGAATGTTTGTAATTGTGACACCCTGCCACAAAACAGGACAGTGAACAACTCTTATCTTTACAGGACCTGCTTTGTTTTGTCCTTCCCCCCCCGCCCAGTACTATATTGTTTCGGACAGTTGCAAAAACATAAGTCTTTTTAATATGCTTCTCTGAACTTGTGATTACACATAGTTTTTTATTAAGGACCTAGCCTTACAAGATCTTACTAGAAGAGGCTAATGATATTTCAATTAGAATGGATGTATCAGCATGCCTGAAACTGTGAAATATGGCACTAAAGTTCAAGACCAAACAAAGCAAAACACATAAAGTAACTTGAAGCTCTCTCTGTGAAAGTTTGAAATCAAAATGGGAAAATTTCACTGCTCTATCCATTAAAAACATTGGTTTACATCAGTCTAAAATTAACATTCTTACTGACACTCCATTGACATCTTTTGACATTAACATTTCCCCATTCTTAGAACTTCTAAGTCTGTACATCAATTCTGAAATGCAATGCACAAGTGGGATCTGTAAGCAATCCTTATTCTTAGAGAAATAAATGACTGAATAATATACTCAGCTGCTGTTTTACCCCAGCATGGGCATATTTGACCGTATGATCAACACTGAAGAAAAAAATGGTATTTCCTCTTCTTTTCAGTACAACTTTGTTTGTAAGCTTTCAGCATAGGGAATTTTACCCCCTTAGAGAGTCTCCTGTTAGCAGAAGTAGGTTAATACTTCTGTTTGATAATTTACCCAGAGCAAGGCAGGAGGACATTTACATATTATTCCACAGATTATTCACACTTCTAACTTTTGCAATTAAAGTCACTGTAGACCAAATTGATCTTGCCAGGGGATGAGAATGTTGTCCCTAATACAGTACCTGCTCTCCTGTTGACCTGGCTCCATTACTTCCTTCACTGTAAATTAGTCCCAAGAATGTCCAAGACTAAGTTGTTTCCTTAATTACAGTTATCTTGGAAAGCATTTTCTCTGGATCCCCATTAACCTTACTTATGCCAGTTCACAGCAAAAACAAGTACTCAGACAGGGCAGGGATATACAAAGCATTAAGCTTGTTGTATTTTAAGCACTGTTTCAGTAACAGCACCAATTGACTTCTGTCTGGACATTGCATTTATAGTGGAACACTTCTCCGTTCTCTTGCACCCTGAAGACTTAATTATGGAGGTTAGCCTTCATACACAAGAGTCACAGAATCATAGAATTTTTTTGGTTGGAAAAGACTTCTGAGGTCATGGAGTCCAACCATCAACCTAACACCACCATGGCCGTTAAACCATGCCGTGAAGTGACATGTCTATATGAACAACTCCAGAGATGATGAGTTCACTGCCTCCCTGGGCAGCCTATTCCAACGCCTGACCACTCTTTCAGTATGGAAATTTTTTTCCTAATGTCTGATCTAAACTTCCCCTGGCACAATTTCAGGCTATTTCCTCTTGCTCTGTCATGTGCTACTACAGACAAGAGAGTGACACCCACCTCAATACAACCTCCTTTCAGGCTTTCTTCTCCAGACTAAACAACCCCTGTTTCCTCAGCTGCTTCTCATGAGACTTGTTCTCCAGACCTTCACCAACTTTTCTAACCTTCTCTGAGTATGCTCCAGTATGTCCATATCTTTCTTGTTGTGACATTGGGGGAACTAAAACTAAACATAGTAATCAAGCTGTGGCTTCATCAGTGCCATGTACAGGGACATGATCACTTCCCTGGTCCCGCTGACCACAATATTCCTAATATAGACAAGGTGTCAAATCTCTCGATCTCCAGTTGAATCATCAGGACTTTCAGTAAATGATGTAAAATGTCTTGGTGAGCACTTCCACCAGTTCTCTCAGTAGTTTTGGGTGTATGCCATCGGGCCCAATAGACTTCTGAGTTTCTAAGTGATGCAGCAGGTCATTGTCCAACTCATTTTGGATTATAGGGGCTTCATTCTGCTCCCCATCCCTATTTTCCACCTCAGGAGTGTTGTTATCCAGGAAACAACTGGTCCTACTACTAAAAACTGAGGGAAATAAGACATAGAGCACCTCAGCCTTCTTCTCATCCTTGACCACTGTATTCCACCCCTGCACTCAACACACAATGGAGACTCTCCTTAGTCTTCATTTTATTGGTAATATATTCATAGAAGTAATTCCTGTTCTCTTTAACAGCTAAGGCCAAATTAATTTCCAGTTGAGCTTTGGCCCTTGTAATCTTCTCCCTGCTCAGCCTCATGACAGCTTTGTAGTCCTCAAAATATGTCTTTTAACTCCCCTTTTATTCCTGAGTTTCATCCAAAGCTATTCATTAAGCCAGATTGGTCCTCTTCCCCACTGATTCATCTTTCAGCACATGGGAACAGAATAGAATCAACCAGGTTGGAAGAGGCCCCCAAGCTCCCCCAGGCCAACCTACCACCCAGCCCTAGCCCCTCCAGCAGACCACACCACTAAGTAACTCATCCAGACTCTTCCTGAACCCCTCCACGGACAGTGACTCCACCACCTCCCTGGGCAGCCCATTCCAATGCCAATCACTCTCTCTGGCAAGAACTTCCTCCTGACATCCAGCCTAGACTTCCCCCGGCACAACTTGAGACTGTGTCCCCTTGTTCTATTGCTGGTTGCCTGGCAGAAAAGACCAACTCCCACCTGGCTACAACCTCCCTTCAGGGGGGTTCAGCCCTCACAGCCTGTTCGTGTGCCTTTAAGACTTCCCTCTTGAACAGTGCCCAGCGTGCCTGGACTCCTTTGCCCTTCAGGACTGCCTATCAAGGGATTCTGTCAATCAGTCTCTGAAACAGGTCAAAGTCTGCCCCTGCGAAGTCCAAGGTGGCAGTTCTGCTGACTTTGCTCTATTTCTCCAATGACTGATAAGACTTTAATTTCATGTTCACTGTGCCCAAGATCACAGAATCACAGAATATTGTTGGAAGAGGTTGGAAGAGACCTTGAAAGATCATCTAGTCCAACCACTCCTGCCAGAGCAGGATGACCTATACTAGATCACACCTATATCAGATCACACATGACTGCTTCAGGTAGGTCTTGAATATCTCCTGAGAGGGAGACTCCACAACCACCCTGGGCAGCCTATTTCAGTGTTCCGTCATGTTCATACCTGCCTCATATTTACATGGAACTTCCTATGTCTCAAGTTCCATCCATTGCCCCTTGTCCTGTCATTGGGCATCACTGAAAAGAGCCTGGCTCCATCCTCTTGACACTCACCCTTTACATATTGTCATGGTAGGCCTGTTAGGCCCAAAATAGGGTTAATATATATCCTGGTTTGCCCAGGTGTTGGGGTCGGGCAGAATTGAGCAGTCTGAAATAAGGAGAGCAGGAAGGGTAATGTTAGGTCATTCTGATAAGGAAGTGCAGCTGCAGAGAAAGTAACCTTGAGAAGGCTGTCAGAGAAGCTGCTATCTGCAAAAGTTAGCTGTAGGTAGCTGCATGAGGGGGTTTTAGGGAGGCCGGTCGGTCAGCTCTGCCTCTATGCGTGTGGACAGCCCATAGTCTGCTATGTAACCTATCAGAATCATACACGTTGTATTAGCCACTATATAAGCATCACTCTTAGCTTCAATAAACAGGTATTGACTTTATACATCATGTGGATATGAGATGATGTCATACTGGGTCCCTGCACGGATTCTCAGAGAGACACACATGACACCCAGGCATGTTTTTCTGCTCCATGGGAGAAGCAACCAGGGGAAAAAAGACAAAAGAACCTGGAGCCACTAACCCTAAGGACTCTGGCTTGCCCAGACTTGTTGTGGTCCTGTGGTAAACAAGGTACACACACTTGGCTTGTGCCTGCCTTGTGCAAGGCCTGTGCTTTTCTCAGATTTGGGTAGAGCAAGCCTATGGCTTTGCCTAATATAGTAAGGTTTGGCTAACTGCCATTCTGATTGGCTATTCTGCATCCAAAGGGCAATTAATCTTGGATCACATTGATAAAAAGAGATACACAGGTAAACAACATGCTCTGCTCTGCTATTTGTGCCTGGTCTTGCCTGCCGCCATTGCTTACTGCCTTATCGTTTGCCTGGAAACTCCACTGTCTCCAGCTTACCAGGAACAGACTCTAACTGTATCCACGCGATCGGCCTGCATAGCCAACGTGACATCATGCTGAGACTGCACATTGCAAGACATCCTGCCTGCACCTGAAAGTCTCCTGCTAAGACAAGAAGTCTTGGAGATATACAGTACACCCAGAGGAGCAAGGAGACAAGGTCAGAGATTATCTGCCTCCTTTCCCCAGAAGTCTGGGAAGAACCAAGTCTCAATGGCTGACAAGATAGAGTTTCCTGAAAGTGTTTGTATACTGTCTGGGTCTGTGGCTAGCCCAGCCAGTCAGATAATAATAATTTTGTGAGTAAATACTTAAAAGCCTCTTTGTGATTCTCCATTGCCTTCTGCCATAAGCAGAAAGACCTCCTTGAGTCCACTAGTGGGCAAGCGGTATATTGCCTGCAAGTGGCATTAGACCACAGGAATCTTCTCTTCCCGCTCAATTAATGATTATGTATTTTTTTGCTGGTTTCTATTAGATCTAGATATTATCTATAGAATGTTTGCATGACTGTGTAAGAACCTAAGTATTATTAAAAGTAGTGGTCAGGGGTGGCGA
>WAAF01008249.1:0-40402 GCA_013400475.1 Tricholaema leucomelas
TACTGGGCTGGAACCAAAGTATAGTCCAGCCACCAACACTACTGTGTAATTTATTTGTGTAGTTTTGCTTAGTTGTCTCTGTGCTTGTGGTAGTTTGAAGCTACCTAAAATGTTTTTGTGAGATGGATTACATTACAGGCTGTGGAAGGAAAACAACAGTGATGTCTACTTCCCTCATAGGCCTGATGCCCTGCTCACCCATCAGCCTCTTCAAACTTTCAGTTCAAAGAGTCTACCCAAAAACTGGGAGAGAGAGTTAGTTTTAAAGACACTTGTCAATTATTTTAGTAGCAATTGGGAACAAATTACATTCTTATTATACACAGGGATGATTAATAAGTCAGAATTGCTTACCCTAACTGTAAGGTGAGTAAGGAGAAATTACCTCAAGTGTCCTGGAAAGGGCTGTAGCTTAGCCTGCAATGAAAAAATACATACACCTGACAGTAGATCAGGATTTGCAGGGTTAAACTGTCAGGGAAGAAAATGGGATCCTTCTTTCATGTTCCTGTTCCCAGTAGTGTCTAGCCAAGCTGACAGGAAAGATAAAGTTCACTCTTCCCTCCACTTAACTGGTGCTGGGAAAGAGCTTCACACCCAGGAGAAAAGGAGACATGGCATCAGTCGTGACTTCTTGGCATAAATGAAAGGAAATTTTGACAGGCATAAAAATGTTATTTTCTCACGAAAAGCTGCTGCTTTGCTATGCAAATGGGGATGCTACTTTGGAAAAGAAAAAAGGGGAGGGGGGAAAAGAAAAGAGCAGCCTAGGGCTGGTACTGGTTTATAATAATTCTCAGTATCACCCATTTCTCACTGCACAATGATCTCCAGCCAAGGAAATGAGGAACTCTTATTTCTAGGCCCACATGTTAAATATCAAAATAATTGGGCTGAGGAAAGGTCTTCTATTCCCACTGTTGTTAGCTACTCTCTTTCTCTGGCATCCCAAGGCTCTTGTGAAAGCTTTTAGGACCTCATGAGGATGCACATTGGTGGTAAAAGCAGACTCATCCTGGGAAAGGGGCTTTGAGTCTGCTGGCATCTACTGGAAACTCTGGAAAAAGTGAGCTGCCATCTGCTGCTGGATGCTTGGTCTGGGAGCTACATGTCAATTATCCTGCTTCAAACTCCTGCACTTGTCTGCCTTCACCCTCAGCCTCTCTACTCTTGCTTTGCCTGCTCCAGTTGCCCTGAACCACAGTATTTTGTGTGAGTCTACCCTTGCAGCCAGTTGGAGAGTCAGCTGCATCCTGGAGAGCTAAAATAATCATACTGGTTGGTAGTTTGCTACAGGTAGTGGCAATCACCATGGCAAGGGGATCCAGGCCTGGAACACAAACCCTATGACGAGAGGGTGAGGGAGCTGGGAGTGTTTAGCCTGGAGAAGAGGAGGCTCAGGGGTGACCTCATTGCTGTCTACAACTACCTGAAGGGAGGCTGGAGTCAGGTGGGGGTTGGTCTCTTCTGCCAGGCAAGCAGCAACAGAACAAGGGGACACAGTCTCAAGTTGTGCCAGGGGAGGTCTAGGCTAGATGTCAGGAGGAAGTTGTTGNAAGGTGTGGCCTGACCAGCACTGAGTACAGGGGAAGAATAACCTCCCTTGTCCTGCTGGCCACACTGTTCCTGATCCAGGCCAGGATGCCATTGGCTCTATTGGCCACCTGGGCACACTGCTGGCTCATCTTCAGCCTACTATCCACCAGTACCCCCAAGTCCCTTTCTGCCTGGCTGCTGCTTTGGATAGTAGATAGCAAATCTGCTTTGCCCAGGAGGCTTAGGTGAGATTAGCTGTAGAACCTGTGATTTGTTGCTATCTGAATGGTGTTCATGTTGTCAGTTTAGTGTGGCTTTATTTCTAAGTGAGTCATATTATACAAATCAATTGCTAATTCAATTAATCATGAAGAACATGCAAAAGGACATCTCCAGGAGCTGATTTAGAGCATGTTACATATGGGTGATTGAGCAAAGAAAGTTAATCTGGGTCAGAAGACTTGAATTTTTAATTCTTAATGTCATAGATTTCCATTCTTTTCAAATAAAATCTGACTTACCATTTATTTTTCCAAGGGTGCAGCTTTAGAGCTCCATTGACATTGGCATGTGTGGTCATGCATACTGAGTCTGCTCTCTTATGCCTGACAAAGAACAGCTTTTATGGATGCACAGATCAATACAAACTTAGGATCTATAAAGAGCTGCCTGGCAGTATTCATATGGAGGACACATCCCATTGCACTTATCTACAAAGTTGTTTACAGGAGGCAAATTTATGTTTTTATTGCACTCTTCATTCTGTTTCTCCACTGTGTGAGAAACAGCAGAATTTTAGCTCTGTTATTTTGTAGCTTCTGGCCTAAATCTTACCCCAAACAGTCTCCAGGTGAAGAACACATGGGTTTGTGGTGCAAAATAATGTCTCCTTCATGATTTACATGGAAAGTGTTCCAGGAACTCAATGGAAAACAGTTTTCTGTGCTTCTTGCAAAGGAGGTCTAATAGGGGGTATAAAGAGATATATCCTGTGGCCAAACTCACAGGATATATTCCTACTTGAGTCTGGATTTAGGCCTTTTCAAGGTGTAACAAACTTGGCCATGAATCATAGAATCGTAGAATCAACCAGGTTGGAAGAGACCTCCAAGATCATCCAGTCCAACCTAGCACCCAGCCCTATCCAGTCAACTAGACCATGGCACTAAGTGCCTCAGCCAGGCTTTTCTTCAACACCTCCAGGGATGGCTACTCCACCACCTCCCTGGGCAGCCCATTCTCTCTGTGAAGAACTTCCTCCTAACATCCAGCCTATACCTCCCCCAGCACAACTTGAGACTGTGTCCCCTTCTTCTGTTGCTGCTTGCCTGAGAGAAGAATCAAAGACCAAATATTTCAGCCTTGAATGATAATGCATGCTTTAGTCCAAAATAGGATGCTGAGTTTCCTCTTGACAGCATGACATTTTTGGTTTGCAGATAGCCCTAGGAAAGATCTGTGCTATAAATAGCATCTGTGAATGTACAGAGCTAGGAGAAAAGGTGCAAGAAGCTTCCACCTGTCACTGAAACTGGAGATAATTCTAGCCTCTGCTCATCCTTGAGCATGTGCATCACTGCTGGCCCAGGGGGGAGCCCTGAGGATAGTGAAACTGGGGCTGTGTCCTCCTGTGCCTGCAGCCAGTTTTTGATTCCCTGTAGTCTGGAGCAAGTCATTTTGGCCCAGCCAAGGTAACTTTGGCCAGGTGTTGCACCTTCAATCATCACCTGCATGCATGGAACGCATCCACGCTTTCACATGTTGCTTTGTTTTAAGAGAGATTGGACAACTTTGTTGGCAGAGGGGTGGTCTACAGGTCACACTGTGCACACCATAGCTCAGGACAGGACAGAGATATGGACACTGGGATCTAGCTGGATTTATTAATTCTGCTTTCCCAAGAGAGCAGGGAACATGCTTTCTTTGCTTTGACAGGCTAGACTGGGCTAATTTCCAGACTGGAGTTCATTGCTATCCCAGCATATCTCAGCTAACTCAGAAAAACCCAAGTGCTTGTAAGGAGCTAAAGAGACCTCCAGAGAGTACTGTAACATGAAGTGTGCACACATACAGTGTACATTTGCAACCCAGAAAGCCAGCCAGAGCCTGGGCTGCATCAGAAGTGTGGCCAGCAGGTCGAGGGAGGTGATTCTCCCCCTCTACTCTGCTCTGATGAGTCCCCACCTGGAGTACTGCATCCAGTTCTGGAGCCCCCATTACAAGAGGGATGTGGAGGTACTGGAGTGTGTTCAGACAAGGGCCATGAGGATGCTCAGAGGACTGCAGCAGCTCTGCTATGAGGACAGACTGAAAGAGTTGGGGCTGTTGAGTCTGGAGAAGAGGAGGCTCTGAGGTGACCTTCTTGTGGCCTTCCAGTATCTGAAGGGGGCCTACAAAAAAGCTGGGGAGGGACTATTGAGGCTATCTGGGAGTGACAGGGCTAGGAGGAATGGAGCAAAGCTGGAGGTGGGTAGGTTCAGAGTGGACATGAGGAGGAAGTCGTTGAGCATGAGAGTGGTGAGAGCCTGGAATGGGTTGCCCAGGGAGGTGGTTGAGGCCCCATGCCTGAAGGTGTTTAAGGCCAGGCTGGATGAGGCTGTGGCCAGCCTGATCTAGGGTAAGGTGTCCCTGCCCATGGCAGGAGGGTTGGAACTAGATGATCCTTGTGGTCCCTTCCAACCCTGACTGATTCTGTGATTCTATGATTCTATGACTCCTTCCAGGGACAGAGTCTGCTGAGCAAGTTTGCTGATGACACCAAGCTGGGAGGCTTGGCTGATACAGCTGAAGGCTGTGCAGCCATCCAGAGAGACCTGGACAGACTGAGAGCTGGGTACAGAGGAACCAAATGAGGTTCAACAAGGACAAGTGCAGAGTCCTGCACCTGGAAAGGAATAATAAACTGCACCAGTACAGGCTGGGAGGTGATCTGCTGGAGAGCAGCCCTGTGGAGAGCGACCTGGGAGTGCTGGTGGATAACAAGTTAGCCATGGCACAGCAATGTGCCCTTGTGGCCAAGAAGGCCAATGGTATCCTGGGGTGTATTAAGAAGAGTGTGTCCAGCAGATCAAGGGAGGTTCTCCTTCCCTTCTACTCTGCCCTGCTGAGACCTCTTCTTTAATACTGCAATCAGTTTTGGGCTCCCCAGTTTCACAGGGACAGGGATCTGCTGGAGAGGGTCCAGTGGAGAGCTACAAGGATTATTAGGGGACTGGAACACTGCCTGATGAGGAGAGGCTGAGGGACCTGGGGCTTTTATAGTCTGGAGAAGATAAGACTGAGAGGGGATTTAATTAATGTTTATAAACATCAGAGGGCTGGTCAGAAGGAGGGACAGGCTCTGCTCACTTGTTCCCTGGGATAGGACAAGGAGCAATGGGTGTAAGTTGCAGCACAAGAGGTTCCACCTCAACACAAGGGGGAACCTCTTTACTGTAAGGGTCACAGAGCACTGGTGCAGGCTCCCCAGAGAGGTTGTGGAGTCTCCTCCTCTGGAGACTTTCAAGGCCTGTCTGGATGTGTTCCTCTGTGATCTGTCTAGATTGCATGATCATGCTCTGACAGAGGGGTTGGACTCGATGATGTCCTTGGGTCCCTTCCAACCCCTGTGATCCTGTGAACAGTTCACTTCAGGAGATTCAATCCCCTGGTACCTTTTCTATTCCCCGATTCACTGGTCAGCATGACAAAGATGGCATTGCCTATTCATTTCTAGATGCCTAAGAAAATTATACAAGCTTGTAAGATGAAGAATTGTCTATAATGACTCACTGATAGAATTGGTGATCTCACTCGGTGGTCATTCAAGCCACTGGCAAATGTGTCTTTTGGCTGTAATTTACAACTGCTTGTGCAGCTGGCAGCTCTGGTGATCTTCTGCAGCATCCTTCCCCAAAGCTGACATAAGATGTGGTGCACTTAGACATTTGTTACTTACAAAGCTTCAATTCTTTCTTTTAGAAAGCCCCTGTGATCAGACTGGGGCCTCTTAAATCCCACTCCCTAATGAATAGCATTAAGAGAAGGGATTTGATTTGCAAGCCAACATCCAGCTTTATGTATCCGAAGCTTGCGATACTGCAGTGTGGTCACAAAGCCTTCAGCTCCAGACTTCTCCTCCTTGTCTCCCATCCTTCACCAGCTGCTCTGCCACGGAGGCCTTCCCACCTTCAGGGCACATCTCCTGCTGACCTGACTGCTCTGACTCTGCCCTACCAAGGGAGACTGCAGAAGGAGTGATTGTGGTTTGTGTTTCATCGTGTTTTATTAGCTTGTGTGTTAGGATGCACTGTGCATTTAATTAAAGGTCCTGCAGGATGGCTGAATGCTGAAGTCAGAAGCTGAAATAGGTTTGCTCTTGGGGGCAGTTTCCCATTGGGCTGCAGCGTGACCATGCTTTGCTCCTGTGGTGCTGACCAAAAATCAAGCCTGTTTCTTTAGCCCTAGCCTCTTTTCCACATCTCAGCACTCCCCACAGTGGCAAATGTCTCCTTCAGCTTCCTGGAGAGGGGAATAATTCTCCCACAATAGACACTGATCTCTCATTAGACTCCATCCTGTTAGTTAAAAGCTGTTTTCACTCAGACAATTCAGAATTCATTTCCAACCTTAAAAGGTTACACTGCTGGATACTCACCAAAGGTATAATTTTTAACCACTCTGTTTACTGAATCTACAAAAGCAGTTATTGGAAGTGTTTGTATACAGTAGTTTCTCCCTGACTCCCAGGGAGCAGGGGCAGATGACCCAGCATTGCTAACTGTGTTCAAGTTATTCCTATGGAAAGGAAACAATATTATCCCATTTCACAGAAAGCCTGTTCGTATTAGGACAGCCAGAGGTGATGTGTGAGGAGATGCACAACGCAGATCAGGGCCACTGTCCCTGTCAGGGACTGTTCTATGCTTCCCTGGGCCTCATTCTGTGCCAGCCAGGTGCAAAACTGTTGGATGAGCTCTTCTGCTATAGCTGCTGGATGAGCTGCTGCTCTCAGGCAGGTAGAGCAGTAATTCCTAGAGAGATGGTAAAAAATCTTGCACATCATCAAGACATATAAATACAAAGAGTAATTAATCAGGTACAGATCAGTGTTTATGTTGTGTGTAGAAGTGTTCATATTCCTTGCTTTGCAAACAACTGACATGTAACTCTCAGCACATGTTTCTTACAGCTGTGCTATAGTTTAGCCTTAGATGATAGAGTTCTTAAACATAGACAGATGAAGGGCAAGCAACTGATGTCATTTACCTGGACCTGGACAAGGCCTTTGACACTTTCCCACATCACTATCCTGGTCTCCAATCTGGTGACACTTGGGTTTGAGGAGTGGACCACTGGATGGATAAAGAACTGGCTTGATGACCACAGCCAAAGAGTGGCTGTCAATGGCTCCACGGTCAAATGCAGCCCAGTGGGAAGTGGAGTCCCTCAGGGATTTGTTCTGGGACCAGTCTTGTTCAACACCTTTGTGGGTGCCATGGACAGAGGCATTGAGTACACCCTCAGCAAATTTGCTGACTACACCAAGCTGTGTGTTGCAGCAGGCAGGCTGGAGGGAAAGGATCCATCCAGAGGGACCTGGACAGGCTGGAGAGGTGGGCACAAGCCAACCTCATAAGGTTCAACAAGACCAAGTGCAAGGTCCTGCATTTGGGTAGAGGCAATGCCAAGCACAAATTCAGGCTGGGCAGTGACTGGCTGGGGAGCAGCCCTGAGGAGCAGTACTTGGGGGTGCTGGTGGATGAGAAGCTCAGCATGAGCCAGCAGTGTGCATTTGCAACCCACAAAGCTAACCAGATCCTGGGCTGTGTCAGGAGAAGTGTGGCCAGCAGGTCGAGGGAGGTGATTCTCCCCCCCTACTCTGCTCTGCTGAGACCCCACCTGGAGTACTGCATCCAGTTCTGGAGCCCCCATTACAAGAAGAATGTAGATGTGCTGGAGTGTGTCCAGAGAAGGGCCATGAGGATGCTCAGAGGGCTGGAGCAGCTCTGCTATGAAGACAGACGGAAAGAGTTGGGGCTGTTGAGTCTGGAGAAGAGGAGGCTCTGAGGTGACCTTCTTGTGACCAACATCCACCTGGCTACAGCTTCCCTTCAGGTAGTTGTAGACAGCAATGAGGTCACCCCTGAACCTCCTCTTCTCCAGGCTAAACACCCCCAGCTCCCTCAGCCTCTCCTCACAGGGCTGTGTTCCAGGCCCCTCACCAGCTTTGTACCCTTCTCTGGACGTTTTCCAATATCTCAGCATCTTTCTTGAATTGAGGAGTCCAGAACTGGACACAGCACTCAAGCTGTGCCCTGACCAGTGCTGAGTACAGGGACAGAATAACCTCCCTTGTCCTACTGGCCACACTGTTCCTGATCCAGGCCACCTGAGGCACAGAATGTCTGCATATGCCAGGCACACAATATCAAGCATATCAGGAGAGCTCCGTTCCCTTCCATTTTCCTGGGGTCCTATGGGGTACTACCCAATACATGTTTTACCTCTTAGAAAGGCTCAGGACATGATCACCAGGCAGAGTTCAGGTTTTTAAAAGCATCAATTTTGACTGGATCACAAGCAGAATTATATTCTTTCTTCACAGAGATCATCTGCAGAGTTCCCAAAATATAGATGGTGCTGGCACCTTTGGGACCTCCTCTTTCCTTTTTATATCCTCAAGCATCAAGGACAGCCCCTGACCATTTGGCCAAGTTCCCCCAGGCTAAAAATATCCTTTCTTAAATGGAACTCTTACTGCAGATGCTGTAAGTGACAGCTGAATATGTTGATTCTCCATGGGAAATCTCCTTGGCAAGTTTTTGCTTATGGCCAAGGATGCCACACAATGTTCATCTCCTGGGATGACAGGAAGGGACAGCATGTGGGCAGAGAGAGCTGCCCACAGCTGGGCTGTGAATGCTTCCAGCTTGACCTCTTATTCCCGCAGCTGAAGCAAAGAGGTGGAAAATGAAGAGGAGGAAATGCTCCTTGGCCTATTTAGAAGTGCAAATGCAGAATTAATAAACGTGCATGACATCATCAGTCATGGTCTGCCATCTCTACAAATGATTTTGTTGCTGACAGGCCATGGAGAGCTTTGAAGCAGAGACAATGGACTTGTACAGGTACCCAAGAGCTTCAAGGAGAATCAAAAGTATGATCTGAACAGCAAGAAGTGTCCTTCTCCCAGGCTTGACTAAGCCTCAGTGATGTTTTGCTGATATTCACCAACAGAGAGAAATCTCTTTAATTGCTTCTACCATCCCCTGCCCTGGTGAGGATGACAAAAAGGTGAGAGATCTTCCATGCATTTGTTTTTGAAAGGTAACCTGGTGCTGAAGCTTGGAGAAAGGGAAAATAGAGTTTGGAGGACCAGGGCAGTGTAGGTGCAATCTGCAGCAAGCAATGGCACTAATGGATTCTGACTCATGCTCCCTACTAACTCTTGCAAGTACAGAGACATATTTTTATTTCAGGTCAGACTTTCAAAACAAGATATTATATTTTAGCTAAGCTTAAAATGTCTTTTTAGCTTTAAACTTGGGTGCAAAGCTTGCACAGAAGCTGATTTAGATCTCTGGCCTCCCGTTTTGGTGTCTTTGACTGCAATTTTCCCATTTATTTAAGCTGATCTAAATCTACATTGGTCTAGAAAGGAATCAGTTCCTACTTCCCATGACTTACCTTGCTTTGTGCCAGCTCTAGCAAGTAATTGGACACACAGGTGAACCAGGGAATTGCTCTGGCAGGAAATGAATCATTTGCAACTAATCAGAATGTTATTTAAATGGAATCCATCTGAATGCAGCACTCTCACAGTAGACACAGGATAGACAACTTGTGTGCCAAAAGTGAGACTGTGGGACCACCCTTCTGGGACTTGGACAGCTCAAGTTAGCCATAACTCTGTACGTAGAAGAGTCTGCATGTAGATGGGTGGTTAGAGCGTGTGCAAACATCTCCCTGCAAGTTCTTGGTCAAGAACTTGACAACAGCACAAATCTAGGCTGGATTGCAGTGTAAAGTAGCTGCTGAAATCCCTGTGGTCCTGAAGGCACTCAAGGAATCATCAACAAACCTGCATTCATAGAATCATAGAATTAACCAGGTTGGAAGAGACCTCCAAGATCATCCAGTCCAACCTAGCACCCAGCCCTGTCCAGTCAACCAGACCATGGCACTAAGTGCCTCATCCAGGCTTTTCTTCAACACCTCCAGGGANCTTTTCACCAGCTTCATCAACCTTGTCTGGACATGTTCCAGTACCTCAACATCTCTCTTGAATTGAGGATCCCAGAACTGGACACAGGACTCAATGTGTGGCCTGACTAATGCTGAGTACAAGGACAGAATAACCTCCCTCCTCCTACTGGCCACACCATTCCTGATACAGGCCAGGATGCCATTGGCTCTCCTGGCCATCTGGGCACACTGCTGGCTCATCTTCAGCTACTGTCTACCAGTACCCCCAGGTCCCTTTCTTCCTGGCTGCTCTCCAGCTGCTCTGTCCCCAGCCTGGAGCACTGCTTGGGGTTGTTGTGGCCAAAGTGCAGAACCCTGCACTTGGCCTTGTTAATCTCATCCCATTGGCCTCTGCCCACCCATCCAGCCTGTCACAGATAGACAATGCCATTGAGAGTATTTTAACCTCTGCTTCAGTCACTGCTCTTTAGGGCAGTGCAATGCAGATGCATTCTGAGTCAGTTGCTTTGCTTTGTCTCTTATTTATCTGCTTAGATCTCATTATTATGCATTTGTACTCAATAGTAGGAAAGTTTGGGTTTTATAGTCTTGTGTCCTTTCTGTGAGAAGTTCTAATGGAGATTCAAACAAACCCAGGAGTCTTATAGCAAATAATAAACCTGTTTAGTTATGTCTGAGATTGTCTGTAAGTGCCTGGATTCTGCTTCAGGAGCAGTGTGTTGAGGAAGGCACTGGCTGTTCAGCACCAACAAGGCCAGGTCCAGGGTGGGGCTAATCTCACATTGAATCATGGACTTGCAGAGGGCTTGTGCTGGTGTCTGTTTGTTGGGCATCTGGCTCAAAGCTGTTAGCAGATTTCTCCAAAACAATGAGAGTGCTTTCTTATTTAAAGAAAAAGGACACCAAATGTCACAGTATTTGATGCTGCCTCTTTCTAATTACCTCTTTTCCCAACTCTTTCTCCTGCTTCCTCTTCCCTGACACCTTCTCCTGTTTACTGAGACTACCTGCATGCAAGAGAGGAATGAACATGCCAAAGCCACAAGAATCCCCTTGGGATTTCCCACTTTGTCAAAAGCTGTCAAGATCTAGGTGGGAAAAGCATGTTGGCAATGATGTCATGGCCACTATGCTCATCCCCACTGATGGCTTTTAAAGCAGTATTTGCACAGGAAAAAAAAGAGACAAATGAAAACCACATGACTGCTCTCCTGTCTCTCCCTCAGATACACTGGATGAGGCCATGTCCCATTCTTTTGACCTGCCTGTTACAAGGGGTGCTTCTTTCAGCTGTCACTCAGTCCTTATCAAAGTCTTTTCCTACCAGAAAGGGGAAATGTGAAGTGTTCTTTTGGCTCTGAGCATGTGATGCAGCAGGGTGGATTTCTCTGCTTGCTCTGAGAAGGTATGTGATCCCATCACTGCTCTGGGAAGGTATGTGATCCCATCATTGCTCTGGGAAGGTATGTGATCCCATCACTGCTCTGGGAAGGTATGTGATCCCATCACTGCTCTGGGAAGGTATGTGATCCCATCACTGCTCTGAGAAGGTATGTGATCCCATCACTGCTCTGAGAAGGTATGTGATCCCATCGTTGCTCTGAGAAGGTATGTGATCCCATCATTGCTCTGGGAAGGTATGTGATTCCATCACTGCTCTGGGAAGGTATGTGATCCCATCATTGCTCTGGGAAGGTATGTGATCCCATCACTGCTCTGGGAAGGTATGTGATCCCATCACTGCTCTGAGAAGGTATGTGATCCCATCGTTGCTCTGAGAAGGTATGTGATCCCATCATTGCTCAGAGATCCCTGAATCATGCTACCATGGGGGTCTGGCTGACTCGAGTGAACAGGATGAAGATGTCCTTCTGAGGCCCCCTGAACAGGGAGCCCAGAGCAAACAAACTTAAAGAAAAACATTACTGACTGAAGTGACTGCACATTACAGTTACCAGTAATGAGCTTCCTTTATGAAGCACCCTTGATCAAAACAGCTGGTCAAGAAAAATTGAAATGCTTGATGTCTGCTTATTCCAGGTCCTATTCTTGGGTTGAGCCAGATTTCAGCACCTTTCTTACCTTCCTTCCTTGGTCAGCTATGCCTTTACTGGAAAAGCTGGGCAGAGGGAGAAAGATCTTGCACCAAGCAATATTTCTTCTTAATAGTACAGTAAAAGGGTATGCTAGTTTGAAGCTAGCTAGAATGTTTTGGTGAGAAGAACCAGTTTACAGGCTGTGAAAGGAAAACAATGGTGATGTCTACTTCACTCATAGGCTTGCTGAGAGATACAAGAAGAAGGATCAAAACATAGATAAGGCACTCGCTTCTACTTCTGCTGGGGAACTGGCTGAGCTGCATCTCGCCTTCCATCTCTTTGACTAATCCACTTTGCTTCCTAAACCCCTGGCTGAACCTCCATTCTTCCTTGGGACTGGGGTAAGGTTGAGAGGGGTAGGGGGAAGGTGAAGGGGTGGTTAGGAGCCCCTCCTGGGGACTCAGGTTTCTGGGAGGGCTGTTGTGTTTTTGTAATGCCTTTTACCTTATATATTTCTGTCTATAACTGTATATACTGTAAATATCTGCTTGTACATTGTGCCAGCTGTAAATATAAGCTTCATTCAATTTCCAGAGCCGGCTGAGTCTAGTCTGGGTGATTTCCAAAGTGTGGGGGGGCAGGGGACACCCAAACCATCAGTATTCTGGTAATGGATTCAAAGCTTGCAGCTAAAAAGCCCTAACCTGAAAGTGGAGAAAATTTTTGGACACAGAATTATTCTTATTGCTGCTGGATGCCTGAAAAGCCACAATCATAAAACCCAGCAGCAAGCACTGCAGATAGATTTAAGATAAATCAGTTCCTGACCAGAGCGTTGTTTGAAGAAAAGGAGCTATGATTTCTTTCTCTTTTCTAAAGGAATAGAGCAGACTGAGGTGATGAATGTTCCCTCTCCTGATACAGCTGATTTGGTGTCCCCTAAACCACAGGTCATTGTGGTTTCATTTAGATTTGCAATCTCATTTCTCCAGGGCATTATCCTGGGAGTTGTTACTTAAGTACAAACAGTTTGCACAAAGTGTCTGGGCAGAGCAGAGACTCCAGGTTGTCACTGTCATCCGTAGCCATAATAATCTTGCATGAGTAACATAGTAGAGCCAACAGCTAAGCTGTCCTACCCTTGAACAGCTGCAGGGTTCCAATAACCTTCATTACACCACATTCCCCTCCAGTGACTAGAAAAAAAAAAGGAAGAAAAAAGAAAGGAGCAGTTCATCTTGTGTCCAGACTGGCACAGGAACACAGATACTATAAACTATTATTTGTGATTTTTTTTTTCCTTTTGGCCATATAATATTGATTTTGCTCCAGATAACCAAATGTTGTGGAAGGCCTGAGCAGGCCATAATAGACCTGAACATGTCCTGGCTTGCCCAGATGTGTTTTCTGCTCTCCCCTCCTTCTGTTGTTGGGAGAAGCAGAGGTGGGAAAGGAAGACAAAATGTCCTGGTGCCTCCATGTCTGTCCAGACTTGTTTACAGGGTACCTGCATGTGTTTATACACCTGTTTGTGTTCTGCCCTGGAAGGTAAAAGCAAGCCCTGAGTTCACCTAACACGGTTAAACTTGGGAAAGTGCCATTCTGATTGGCTGATCTGTGTCCAAAGGTTCATTAGACTCACGCTACATTGATAAAAGCGATGAGCAGGTAGGTGCAATGTGCTTGCTGCTGCTGCTGCTGCTGCCATTGTTTCTGCCTTAACGTCCTCTCTGCTTCTGGCAGTCTTCTGCCTCACTGCCTCATTGCATCCTGCCATGCTTTGCTAGAAGCCAGCTCTGCCACAAAGTAACAAACCTTGATACTTTGGGTTTGTCCACCAGGAAACTGCTTTGAGTTTACCAGGAATAGGCACCAAATGAGCCTTGGGAAAGTGATTTGCCATTGGAATGGTGTGCTAGTTTGAGCCTAGCTAGAATGTTTTGGTGAGAAGAATTAGATTACACTGGTGATGTCTACTTCCCTCATAGGCTTGCTGAGATGTATAAGAACAAGAAATAAAAACATAGATAATCACTCTCACTTCTGCTGCTGGCAAGNTAGTCTATGGGCTCAACATCAGAATGCAGAACGTTCTTGCCTAAAACCATCTCTGAATGTTTTCTCTGTGAACACACAGCAAGCATTCAGCATTTGCTGAGATAGGACTCTGGGCTGAGTCATGAGGAATTTTTCCAGTTCCTGTCTGTAGCATAGAATGGTTTAGGTTGGAAGGGACCTCAAGGATCATCCAGCTCCAACCCCCTGCCATAGGCAGGGACACCTCCCACTAGAGCAGGTTGCTCAAGGCCTCATCCAGCCTGACCTTAAACACCTCCAGAGAGGAAGCATCCACAACCTCCCTGGGCAACCTGTTCCAGTGCCTTACCACCCTCACTGTAAAGAACTTCCTCCTAACATCCAGTCTAAATCTCCCCTCTTCCAGCTTATACCCATTCCCCCTCATCCTAACATTACTAGACCGTGTAAATAGTCCCTCCCCAGCTTTCCTGTAGGCTCCCTTCAAATACTGGAAGGCCACTATAAGGTCTCCTCGAAGCCTTCTCCTCTCCAGGCTGAAGAGCCCCAACTCTTGATTCATGGTAGAATCATTTCTGTAAGAGCACCTCCTGATGCTCATGTCAGTACTGCAACGTGTATGTGAACCTGCAGTTCAAACAGTCACTGTTTGCAAGCCTTTTAGCTACCTAATCATTCAAACATCCCCCAAAACCAAGCACAAAATGATTGTGACTATTGTTGAAAGAAAGTTGTTTCACAAATCAGAGTGCACCCAACATTTGCTTTGTATTATTCCCACCCTCCTCACACTTCTGCTTTATGTGTCCAATTTTAGCAGCTCTGACCTGAGGAACTTTTCTTAGCTGCAAGTGTCAGTGATCAACATCTAGTCTGTCCTGAAAATGCAGTAGGATATAGTCTGTGTTTTTCTGCCAAGCATCATAAAGTGCATTGATGCTTTCTGTTATTCTGTCTACTAGGCAACCACACATTGTCTCCTTTTATTGCTACAGAGTGGGAAGGGTGATGCAATGAACACTTTCTGCAGGCTGGATGGGAATTGCAGCTGAGGATTTTGTGCAGGCACCAGAAGAACAGAACTGTTTGTCTCTCTTTTTTCTTTGGTTGTTCTTTCCCTCGGGAAGAGAAGTAAATCTTTTAAACTCTCTCCCAACTCTCCAAATTAGGGAACTTCAAGACACTCCAAAATGAGGAAAAGACAAGTTTAGAGGTACTTAACTGTTAGCAATTGAAAGCTGCCAAAGATTGATATTGCTTCTACCAGACAGATTGGATATAACAAAAACACAGGTTAATAAGACAAAAAACTGTTATCTAGTCAGTACAAACTGTTAGCTAAACCAATAAATTACAGACTTGGGAACTTCTGTAGGCTGAATTATTGCTGAATTACTTCTCTGGAGAACAACTTCAAATTTTGAAGATCATTTACAAGATATTGGGAAGGAGTCTGTGAGAAGAGTGGAGCTACTTCATATATAGCAGAAGGAAGCTAAAAGACTGAAGAGGAAACTCAGGGCAGTGCCAGCAACAGGACAAGGGGACACAGTCTCAAGTTGTGCCGAGGGAAGTATAGGCTGGATGTTAGGAGGGAGTTCTTCACAGAGAGAGTGATTGGCATTGGAATGGGCTGCCCAGGGAGGTGGTGGAGTCACCGTCCCTGGAGGTGTTCAGGAAAAGCCTGGCTGAGGCACTTAGTGCCATGGTCTAGTTGACTGCATAGGGCTGGGTGCTAGCTTGGACTGGATGATCTTGGAGGTCTCTTCCAACCTGGTTGATTCTATTCTATTCTATTCTATTCCAAACACTTGTACACTTTCACTATTGTCTTGGTTCTAGTTTAAATTTCTCAGAGACTCAATTATAGTTAATAGAACCGATAACAATTTATAGGATGCCTTTCCCTCTTCCCCCCCCCCCCATTTTATCAAAGAAAAGGAATTAGATGTAGAGAGGAAAATGTAAAACACACCCAAATAAATAGTGTCACTTCGATTTGGAAGCTAAAAGAGAAAACTTTGACAATAAATAAAAGGTATTTGATGTAGAGGAGTTACAAAGAGGTATAAGGAAGGGAAAACAAGATAATATACATATATATATATATATATATATACACACACAACCAGATTGATGGTAATGGTTTTGTCCACCTCGTGGATTGATGGCCACATGGTAGAACAAAGAGCAGCAGGAACAGGAGGGTGATGCTGTCAGGCAGGGAGGCAGGGCAAGAGGGAACGAAGGAGGAAGTTCCTCTGTTTTTATAGGGGACTAGACAGGAAGCAGGAGTGGGCTAAGCACTACACCTGGAGTGAGGTTTGGACCCACCTCCAAGGTCAGGAGGACCTGGGGTCAGGGTGAAGACCACAACCTCAGGAGGATTAACCCTTTACAACAACTCTCAGTGGGAGGGCAAAGGTTATGACTTAGAGAAGGGATTTTGGGATGCCCATGGAGTTACCTGACAGAATTTCTTTTGTTTCCCAGAAAACACTGAATAAAACTTCTGAAAAATTAAGCTCCCATAACAAATGTCACAAAGAGCATCCACTGTCACTACTCAGGTCTGTGATCTTGGCTTTGTTGTTGCTGCTAAGTACGAGATCACTTCAAATTCCCCACCTGCTTTTCAGCCGGAGGATTATACGGTGAAAAGAGCTGTGGCCAATGACGTAGTTCTCTGCTGCCAACCTGATTTTAATTATACAGCATGTCCTAAACTTTAGAAGAAGTATTTCAGTTAAACAATGTAGCAGTGTGGGGGAGTATGACAGGGGAAAGTATATGCCTGGGCTTAGAATAGAATACAATAGAATAGAATAGAATAGAATAGAATCAACCAGATTGAAAGAGACCTCCAAGATCATCCAATCCAACCTAGCACCCAGCCCTATCCAGTCAACTAGACCATGGCACTAAGTGCCTCAGCCAGGCTTTTCCTGAACACCCCCAGGGATGGCAACTCCACCACCTCCCTGGGCAGCCCATTCCAATGCCAATCACTCTCTCTGTGAAGAACTTCCTCCTAACATCCTGCCTATACTTCCCCCGGCACAACTTGAGACTGTGTCCCCTTGTCCTGTTGCTGGTTGCCTGGCAGAAGAGACCAACCCCCACCTGGCTACAACCACCCTTCAGGTAGTTGTAGACAGCAATGAGGTTTGAGGCTTACTAAGGAACAAAAGAAATAAGGAATTGGCTGGATGGTCGCATGCAGAGGGTGGTGATCAGTGGCACAATGTCCACCTGGCGACCGGTGCCAAGTGGTGTTCCTCAGGGGTCAGTGCTGGGCCCAGTGCTCTTTAACATCTTTGTCAGTGATATGGACAGAGGAATTGAGTGCACCCTCAGCAAGTTTGCAGATGACACCAAGCTGTGTGGCACAGTTGACTTGCTGGAGGGCAGGGATGCCATCCAGAGGGACCTGGACAGGCTGGAGAGGTGGGCCCAGGCCAACCTCATGACGTTTAACAAGGCCAAGTGTAAGGTCCTGCACCTGGGTCGGTGCAATCCCAGGCACAGATACAGGCTGGGTGGTGAATGGCTGAGAGCAGCCCTGAGGAGAAGGACCTGGGGGTCTGGGTTGACGAAAAGCTCAACATGAGCCTGCAGTGTGCACATGCAGCCCAGACAGCAACCCTGTGCTGGGCTGCATCAAGAGCAGTGTGGCCAGCAGGGCAAGGGAGGGGATTCTCCCCCTTTACTCTGCTCTCCTCAGACCCCACCTGGAGTACTGTGTGCAGTTCTGGAGCCCCCAACACAAGAAGGACATGGAACTGCTGGAGCGGGTCCAGAGGAGAGCCACGAAGATGCTCAGAGGGCTGCAGCAGCTCTGCTATGAGGACAGGCTGAGAGAGTTGGGGCTCTGCAGCCTGGAGAAGAGAAGGCTTCGAGGAGACCTTAGAGTGGCTTTCCAGTATCTGAGGGGAGCCTACAGGAAGGCTGGGGAGGGACTATTGACAAGGTCTGGTAATGTCAGGACGAGGGGGAATGGGTTTAAACTGGAAGAGGGGAGATTTAGACTGGATGTTAGGAGGAAGTTCTTTACAGTGAGAGTGGTGAGACACTGGAATGGGTTGCCCAAGGAGGTTGTGGAAGCGAGGCTGGATGAGGCCTTGAGCAACCTGCTCTAGAGGGAGGTGTCCCTGCCTATGGCAGGGGGTTGGAGCTGGATGATTCTTGAGGTCCCTTCCAACCTAAACCATTCTATGATTCTATGATTAAATTTTCTCCAAGTGATGAACAGATATGAAAGTCACAATAGTATGGATGGGCTCTTGGAGCAAAGGGATCCTCCAGATGAAGAAGAGTCTGTTGCTGCAGTAGTTTAGTCTTGTAATCCTTATATGAAGCATTGATTACAGATTAATATGATGGTACTGAGGTCTTTGATTACATATTAATATGATGGTACTGAGGCCCTTGATTACACATTAATATGATGGTACTGAGGTCCTTGACTACAGATTAATATGATGGTACTGAGGTCTTCATCACTTCTGGTACTGATGTAAAATTAAGTGACTTGGTTAGAGTCATGGCAAATATCTGGCAAGACTGGATCTGACCTACCATTTCCTGGCTGTGATTGCATAAATTTCCAGGAAATAGTGTTTGGCTTTTTCTCAGCCAAAGGGATGTAAAAGGAAGGTGAGAGTGGAAGGATCTGTAGGAGAAGGAAGGAATTATTTACACCCAGGTGGAGTAGGGTGGAGGGGCAGGTGAACTGGAAATGTGCAATCGCTTGCTCTTTAAGAGTCTCAGTCAAATCTCTTCCTTGTGTAACGTGGACGTTTACAGATCACAGCTTATACTCAGATGCCCAAGTGTGCCCAGGTGGCCAAGAGAGCCAATGGCATCCTGGCCTGCATCAGGAATGGTGTGGCCAGCAGGAGCAGGGAGGTCATTCTGCCCCTGTACTCTGCACTGGTTAGACCACACCTTGAGTACTGTGTCCAGTTCTGGGCCCCTCAGTTTAAGAGGGACATTGAGATGCTTGANGACGTGGCACTTGGTGCCATGGTCTAGCCTTGAGCTCTGTGGTGAAGGGTTGGACTTGATGATCTGTGAGGTCTCTTCCAACCTTGGTGATACTGTGACACTTTTGCCTAGCTGACAATTTCCTTGTCATACCTACAAGTGGGGAGAAATGTCTGTAGGTCAGCCACGGCATGCCACCCTAAACATCAGCAATCCAACCTTAAGATGAAGGTATCTAATTTGATACCAAAACTGGTATCCAATTTGAACTATTTCCCCAAAGCCTTATGTTTCCACTATTTTTATTCCCAGCCCTTCTGCACACATCCATGTCTACAGACTCCACATAGAGGTGCTCTCAAAGCCAAGTCATTTGCAGTCAGGAGATACAGGTTTGGACTCTTAAGCAGGAGGTGAAGAGGATGTGGAAGAGTCCATCTGAGTACCTGTTATGGTTTGGGTGTTACTTGCGCTCCCCCATCCCCCCTTATGAAATCACCCAGACTAGACTCAGCCAAGCTGAAAACATTAAGATGAAGCTTGATAGTTACTGTTTAGCACAATATAGAAGCAGATATTTACAATATATACAGTTGTAGACAGAAATACACGAGTTTAAAAGGTAATACAGAAAGACAACAACCGTCTCCCAGAAACCAGAGTCCTCAGGAGGGGCTCCCAATCACCTTTCCACCTCCTTTCCACCCTTCCACCTTATCTCAGACTTTGCCTTATGTTCAAGGTGAGTTTGGAGAATGGGCCAGGGGAGTTAGGAGGCAGAGAGATTAGTTACACAGACAGCAAGTTAAGGAGAGAAGTGCATGCAGCCAGAGCCAGAGAGCAACTCCGTTATCTATATTTATGTTACTGTTTTTATACATCTCAGCAAGCCTATGAGTGCAGTAGACATCACCATCGTTTCCTTTTCACATCCTATAATCTAATTCCTCTCACTAAAACATCTCAGTTAGGCTCAAACTAGCACAGCACCTGAGCCCAGCACCAATGTTCTTTCCAGTCTCTCTCCTGCCTCTTAGCCCAGTGATGGCTCTCAGCATCCATGCTACGCTGACAAAAAACTGATTCAGGATGCCCATGGGTACTTGTGGCCCTCACATATGTGAGTATTTTCACCCCCTTGGCTTTAAGGATTAAGACCACCTCTCTGTACTCTCATTATAGCTAGAAAAGTTCACAATGTGTCTCTGATGTAGAGCAGAGGCTGTAGCTGTTGATTCAAAGCAGAAGTTTTCTGAATGGTGCTTGTGAATGCATACAGTGTCAGAAATCAGTATTACCTTTGGATAAGCAACTTTGTGTGCCTTGCCTTCCATGAAAGAGATTAATCTTTAGCTGATGAATTATTTGACCTCAACTAGTAGATGCTGAGGAACTACATCTACCTGCTTGCAACAGCCATAGCACCATTCGTGTCCCTCTGCTCCGAGCCAGGTTGGGCAGGAAATAGTGAGGCTGGTGGATCCCTGATCTGACCTGGCAGAGCCATTCATCATTCCTGCTCAAAAGCAGGTCTTGTAAAACTTAAAAACTCATCATTCCTGTTGTGTCAAAACAAATATGTGAACAAAAGTGAATGCTCTTTGAAGCTGGGTTTGACCTCTCCTGCCAGCTGACTCCAGATGTTGAGAGTGACTGGCTTTGTCTATGACTCTATGAAGTCACATCTGTTGAGCTACATCACTGATTTCCCTGGGACATGATTTTGGATAGTTAGGCATTTGCACCACATGATCTGAATCCAAGATGCTTTTCATAGAATCATAGAAGGGTTGAAAGGGACCTCTAAAGGTCATCTAGTCAAACCCCCTTGCAGTGAGCAGGGACATCCTCAAAAAGATCAGGTCATCCAGAGCCCCATCAAGCCTCATGGGCATCCAGAGATGTCTTCTTACTCTAGACAGAGCTTATTCTAGACAGAGCTTCATCTGTATCCACAAAAAGCCTCACCAGTGGAAATGATCCAAGAACATGGCACAGGCTGGTGCCCAAGGGAGTGCTGTGCTAAACCTCCCAGGAAGCACTGAGTGTAGCGATGGCACCAGTAGGCTTTGGAGGAAAGCAGTGCACAGTTGTATTCATCAAAGAGGAAGAGCTCTCTGACAGTGGAACTCTGCATCCCTCCTGTTTAGAGAACCCCTCCTGCTGGCAGGTAGCCATACCTTGGCTTCTCTCCAGAGCTACTATGTCTCATCCAGGGAAAATTTGTACAAATCCTGAAGGGAGACTGGGAGCTCTGTAAAGGCTCCAGCCCAGACTATTCCCATTGATCAGAGGCAGCATGCTTTGTACGTCCTGATATCAATGTGATGAATGTTGTGCTGACTTCTGCATTGTGTGTGCCTGTGTACTGAATATTGTCTGCTGGAAAGTAAATAACAGCAGATGAGCAAATGGGCCTGTGATGACATTTCAGTGTCCATAATGTTTCCATCCAGAAAATGCAGCAGCTATGCATCATTTTAATGGTAGGAATAGATAAGCAGTCAGCTATCTGTATCCGGAGAATCAGAAGGAAAGCAACATTAGAGGAAATGTTTAAGGGCAATGAGTCATCCTTGCCACAAATAAAGCTCAGAATGAGCAACACTAATAATTAGGCAACAGATTTCAAAAGTTTAGTTCTTTCCTCCTTTCCCAAATTATCTTTATGCCCTGGGGATATTTCAGACTGACAATGTCTACACTGCAAGGTAGACATGGAGAAAATCTTCTGTGGGAAAACCATGATAGAAGACTATATGACTAAATCATAGAACCATAAAATCATAGAATCAACCAGGTTGGAAGAGACCTCCAAGATCATCCACTCCAACCAAGCACCCAGCCCTAGCCAGCCAACTAGACCATGGCACTAAGTGCCTCATCCAGGCTTTACTTCAACACCTCCAGGGATGGTGACTCCACCACCTCCCTGGGCAGCCCATTCCAATGCCAATCACTCTCTCTGCCAACAACTTCCTCCTAACATCCAGACTAGACCTGCCCCGGCACAACTTGAGACTGTGTCCCCTTGTTCTGTTGCTGGTTGCCTGGCAGAAGAGACCAACCCCCACCTGGCTACAGCCTCCCTTCAGGTAGTTGTAGACAGCAATGAGGTCCCCCCTGAGCCTCCTCTTCTCCAGGCTGCACACCCCCAGCTCCTTCAGCCTCTCCTGACAGGGTTTGTGTTCCAGGCCCCTCACCAGCTTTGTCGTCCTTCTCTGGACAAGTTTTGTCACCTCAACATCTCTCTTGAATTGAGGAGAAGTAGTAGAGAAAGTGTAATGTTGAACTGTAAAGCTTCTCTCTCCTTAAACTCAAGTGGAGGAGGAAATGGGCACAATGATGGTCAATTAACAGAATAAATACACCAGAGGGAAGGATGAAACCTGTGGACACTGACCTCACTCTTGCAGGAAACATCAACAGCACCCAATTTCCCCCCATTTCCCCATGATGCTCATTCTCCTGAGTCTGCTGTGTCCTTGTGCTGTTCAGTGAATTAAGTGATTCCATTTCAGCCTCTGGGCAGTGAGTAAGCCCAGCAGAAGGCATGCACCTCCCATTTTGGTACACTCTCTCTTTCCTAGAAGTGGGATCGCTCAGAGCTCACACCTTCTGCTTTGCTTAAGCTATCTTGGGTTGGAAACAAGGATTTTGACTCTGAATGAGTCTAGGCCTTACTCTAGCCCAAATCATGGGTTATCTGGAATTGAAATTTCCAGTGGGCAGGTCTGGATAACAGATCTTTAAAAAGGGCCTTTTTAGGCTATCAGGTAGTGACAGGATGAGGGGGAATGGAGCAAAGCTGGAGGTGGGGAGATTCAGACTGGATGTGAGGAGGAAATTCTCTTGGAGATCTCTTCCAACCTGGTCGATTCTATGATTCTATGAATGTGGTGAGAGCCTGGAATGGGTTGCCCAGGGAGGTGGTTGAGGCCCCATCCCTCGAGGTGTTTAAGGCCAGGCTGGATGAGGCTGTGGCCAGTCAGATCTAGGGTAGTGTCTGTGTCCATGGCAGGGGGTTTGGAAGTAGATGATCCTTGTGGTCCCTTCCAACCCTGACTGAATCTATGA
Organism: Tricholaema leucomelas; assembly: GCA_013400475.1. Classification (NCBI taxonomy): domain Eukaryota; kingdom Metazoa; phylum Chordata; class Aves; order Piciformes; family Lybiidae; genus Tricholaema lacrymosa; species Tricholaema leucomelas. The sequence goes on from WAAF01008249.1 coordinate 22,863, forward strand.
TTCTGTGATCCCAGGCCTCTGACTTCCAAGCAGAGATAAATAGCAGGCTGCCATCACTTACGAGGATTGCTAGGAACAAAGTCTCTGGTTGTGCTGGGGGAAGTCTAGGCTGGATGTTAGGAGGAAGTTCTTCCCAGGGAGAGTGATTTGCCATTGGAATGGGCTGCCCAGGGAGGTGGTGGAGTCACTGTCCCTGGAGGTGTTCAAGTAAAGCCTGGCTGAGGCACTTAGTGCCATGGTCTAGTTGATTGGATAGGGCTGGGTGCTAGTTTGGACTGGGTGATCTTGGAGGTCTCTTCCAACCTGGTTGATTCTATGATTCTATGATTCTTTGGACCTTCAACACCTCTGACCATGACACAGTTAACAGGTAGCCCCAAATGCTCTGAATCACAGAGATGTTTGAACCTGTGCTGGGTAGAGACTAATCCCTTTCTGAACTGGAATAAACCTTGAACCTGCAAACACAAGGTCTCATAAAACTGCAGCTGCAGTATCATCCCCATTTATTTCCCTCCTCCCCTTGGCTGCAGAGCTCTGATTGCAGCAGCCTGACTTCAAACGCTGACAAATGTCATCGCTGACACTGCTATGGTGGGTGCACACCATCATTATAATCTGTATGCATTTAGGCATCTCAGCATGATAAGAAAATGATTAGGAGAATAGTCAGAGAGTAAATTAAAAACTCCCAGCAGTTTCCTGTGTGAAGTTACTAACTTAGAGGCATATTTTTTCCCCAGCAATACTGAAAAATGCCATTAGTTATACCTGTGAATACATGTTAGATTTAAACCCCTGGTGAGAATTTTTATTAACATACAAATATGTTAGGGCTCTTATGCTGCTTAAAATGTAATTAACCATCTTCTGAAGATTAAGGGTGCATAATCATAAAAGAACTGCACTCCTGTGCATTTAATTCTTCTAAGCTGCTTTCTGTTGATGTTAGTGCAGAAGAATAATTGTGGGTTTGCCTTAACATCTTCAGTTTGTGCTGTAGGAAGAAATGGTGATTGGATGCATTTCTACACTTCAAATTTAGATGCTCTGCATTGATGGAAGATGATGAACTGGTCTGAGAGATGAGGAAAAAACTTGGTTTCTCTTCTGCTGCTGCTGTGGTAAATGCCCTGCAGACACAAAGGAGGGACAGGCACACCCGGGGAGCAGCAAAGATAAGAAAATAAAGCTGCAGTAATCTTTTTGAGCACTAATTTAAACACAGAACCAAGTCATATGGAAATCCAACAAGGCTTTTCATGAAGCATGTGGCAACTGAACAACCAACACAAAGTCGACAGGAAGACTTTTTGTTTGCTGAGTTGTAATACAGGAACTGAGTTTGTGAAATGCGCTCCAAGAAAATATCCTACAGATTTTATGCCACCATCAAAACATTGCTGTAGGAGTAGTCCATCCTCCCAGGGCTATCACAACCCCCATGCAATAGCACTTAGATTTACTTGCAAAGTGAAAGTCTTCTGGGACACAGAGTACTGCTCTTTAGGGGCACTAGTGTCCAGTTTTGGGCTCCTCAATTCAAGAGAGATGTTGGGATACTGGAAGGTGTCCAGAGAAGGGCAAGCAGGCTGGTGAGGGGCCTGGAGCACAGCCCTGTGAGGAGAGGCTGAGGGAGCTGGGAGTGTGCAGCCTGCAGAAGGCTCAGAGGTGACCTCATTGCTGTCTACAACTACCTGAAGGGAGGCTGTAGCTGGGTGGGGATTGGTCTCTTCTCCCAGGCAACCAGCAACAGAACAAGAGGACACAGCCTCAAGTTGTGCCAGGGGAAGTATAGGCTGGATGTTAGGAGGAAGTTGTTGGCAGAGAGAGTGATTGGCATTGGAATGGGCTGCCCAGGGAGGTGGTGGAGTCACTGTCCCTGGAGGTGTTGAAGAAAAGCCTGGCTGAGGCACTTAGTGCCATGGTCTGGTTGATTGTCTAGGGCTGGGTGCTAGGTTGGACTGAATGACCTTGGAGGTCTCTTCCAACCTGGTTGAATCTATGATTCTTTTCTCCTTTTTAGCAACATTATCCATGTAGGCTATGAAAGCAAGAGTTTCCTCCTCAACTGGAGCCAGCAGAGGCTCTGGCAAGTTCTGCAGGAAAAGCAGCCTAAAACAGCAATTTTAGCTTTCAGCAGCTGGAAAACACTTGTAAAATATTTCCCTACCTGTTTTTTGAAAGATTCATTTATTTTAGTGCTATCCCTTAGCACTCAGTTCTCTGTGGGGCCAATGACACTTTGCAGCATATTGTTGTGGTCAAATGGACCCTGTTCTAAGGGAAGCTGCTGAGAGTGTGACTGCAGGGAACAGTGTCACACAGCCTGAGAAAGGCTCCTCAGCTGCTTTGTGCTTGTTTTCATTATTTCCAAGTGAATGCCCAAGCTTTATTGAAAGCCACTTGTTTTCATTACAGTTTCCAGGGGGCAGGTGTGACAGGCAGCACAGTCAGTTGCTCCGAGCCTGTCACCATGCACAGCGCTTGAGGCAAAGCAGCTCTCTGTAAAACCCTGTAAAGGAGGTGACCTCTACACTCCACAGAGTCATACAATCAACCAGGTTGGACGATAACTCCAAGATCATCCAGTCCAACCTAGCACCCAGCCCTATCCAGTCAACTAGACCATGGCACTAAGTGCCTCAGCCAGGCTTTTCCTGAACACCTCCAGGGATGGTGACTCCACCACCTCCCTGAGCAGCCCATTCCAATGCCAATCACTCTCTCTGTGTGCCCAGGTGGCCAAGAGGGCCAATGGCATCCTGGCCTGTATCAGGAACAGTGTGGCCAGGAGGACGAGGGAGGTTCTTCTTCCCCTATACTCAGCACTGGTCAGGCCACACCTTGAGTCCTGTGTCCAGTTCTGGGCTCTTCAAATCAAGAGAGATGTTGAGGTGCTGGAATGTGTCCAGAGAAGGGCAACAAAGCTGGTAAGGGGCCTAGAACACAAACCCTATGAAGAGAGGCTGTGAGAGCTGGGAGTGTATAGCCTGGCGAAGAGAAGGCTCAGGGCAGACCTCATTGCTGTCTACAACTACCTGAAGGGNAGGTCTCTTCCAACTTGATTGATTCTATTCTATTCTATTCTATTCTCTGTGAAGAACTTCCTCCTAACATCCAGCCTATACTTCCCCTAGCACAACTTGAGGCTGTGTCCCCTTGTCCTGTTGCTGGTTGCCTGGCAGAAGAGATCAACCCCCACCTGGCTACAACCTCCCTTCAGGTAGTTGTAGACAGCAATGAGGTCTGCCCTGAGCCTCCTTTTCTCCAGGCTAAACACCCCCAGCTCCCTCAGCCTCTCCTCATAGGGCTGTGTTCCAGGCGCCTCACCAGCCTTGTTGCCCTTCTCTGGACACACTGGACATCCAGTCCAACCTATCACCCAGCCCTATCCAGTCAACTAGACCATGGCACTAAGTGCCTCATCGAGCCTTTTCTTGAACACCTCTAGGAATGGTGACTGCACCACCTCACTGTGCAGCCCATTCCAATGGCCACGTGGCCACCTGTATTCAGGGACCTGTATATCAGGGAAAGCCTTTCCAGTAAGAGCAAGCCCAGCTTCTGCCTGTCCAGCACTGATAGGAACACATGACATCTACTTCTTGGGGGAATGACAGTGGGAATAACTTCTGGTCCCTGAGTCAAAACTTAGGAGGGCAGTTCCCCAGGGTTTTCCATCAGGCTCTCAGAACAGGACATTGCACAAAAAACATATTGCATTTCTAGTTTTTGTCTGGATGCCCTTTACAGACATGCGGGCAAATACCAAAGGCTGTCAAACCAGCAGCAGTGTTTCTGATACATCTGGTATTGTGTCCCAAGCTGATATTCCCCACTGCCTGCTTTTCAGTAGCAGTGGATGGAGACTGCATCTCAATTTCAGTAAGAGCCAGCAGCACTGGCACAGGGCTGAAAGAGGCTGTCAGGTTAGAGCAGGCTTCAGCTGGATACTCATTGTGGCTTCAATCTAGCCTTTTCAGAGAGATTAAATAGATTAAATCTTAAAATCCTGTTGAAATTGGGCTAGAGTTGAGCACTCAATTCTCTTAGGACTTTTGGAGCAGGTAGAATATATATACCCAAGCCAGTGGAAAGGACTCCAGCATCACATTCTCAGCTCAATTTGAGGAGTGCTCATGTGAATAACCTTGAATAAAGTGGAGAACCTGATTTATTCCATTTGCCATTCAAGCTTGCATTAAGACCTGGGGGTACTGGTAGATAGTAGATGAATGTGAGCCAGCAGTGTGCTCAGGTGGCCAAGAAAGCCAATGGCATCCTGGCCTGGCTCAGGGACAGTGTGGCCAGTAGGACAAGGGAGGTTATTCTTCTCCTGTACTCAACATTGGTCAGGTCACACCTTGAGTCCTGTGTCCAGTTCTGGGCTCCTCAATTCAAGAGAGATGATGAGATACTGGAAGGTGTCCAGAGAAGGGCAACAAGGCTGGTGAAGGGCCTGGAACACAGCCCTGTGAGGAGAGGCTGAGGGAGCTGGGGGTGTGCAGCCTGCAGAGGAGGAGGCTCAGGGCAGACCTCATTGCTGACTACAACTACCTGAAGGGAGGCTGTAGCCAGGTGGGGGTTGGTCTCTTCTGCCAGGCAACCAGCAACAGAACAAGGGGACATAGTCTCAAGTTGTGTTGGGGGGAGGTCTAGGCTGGATGTTAGGAGGAAGTTGTTGCCAGAGAGAGTGATTGGCATTGGAATGGGCTGCCCAGGGAGGTGGTGGAGTTGCTGTCCTTGGAGGTGTTGAAGAAAAGTCTGGCTGAGGCACTTAGTGCCATGGTCTAGTTGGCTGGCTAGGGCTGGGTGCTCGGTTGGAGTGGGTGATCTTGGAGGTCTCTTCCAACCTCGTTGATTCTATGATTCTATGACCTGAAGCTCCAGACAGAAAACCAGTCATTCTTCTGTTCTGACAGTTTGCTGTCAGTGCAGGACAATAAAATATGAGCACTTTACGTTCATAATCCTGGCAAATAGGAAACAGGAGCTGCACTGTGCTGTGCATGCACGGCCAGCCGAGTAGTGCTTATTGTGATCATATCATTGAACTTCAGCGCTGCTGCTTAAGGCTACCTTTGCCTTGCTTAGCTGAGATAAATGTATTGGTTTCTTCTACATGTAGGTCTATAGTCTTTTTCAAGCTTATACAAATGAGGAAGCCTGTCACAAGGTAGCATCCTTCCTTGGCATTCCTTGGGAGCAGCAAAGGCTTGAATTAAATTTCTACAGGTTCCCACCAAAATATTTACATCTTCAGGTTGCTTTCCACTCAAAAGCATGGGGAAAATCATGTGAATATTTATTGTGTCTGTAATGGAGAGGTGAGTAGGATAATGAAAACATTGGCTACTAAGATACAGTTCCCTCCTGAAGCAGAAAATATTTTCAAGGTCAGAGAAATTTGTCCAGGATTTAGTTCTGATGGGCAACCACTCAGTCATTTGTACAGGGAATCCAACGACCTGTGCCACCCAGCCCCACTGGCAACGCCAAAATAGCAAGAGCAGGCACCTAATGCAGGACTGCAAAAGGCAAATGTGAGCAGGGCTGGATAGTGATGAGGGCTTCACGAGGCAGAGCAAGGAAATCCAGGATGCATCAGGAACAACAGCTGAGAAGTAATAGAAGGCAGTTCTGCAAGCCTTGCAAGAAGCTGGGACAAACAAGTGGTTTAATAGTGATGCTATCTCATAAGCGGTCCCCTCAGGGAAGGTGTGATGTGAACGATGCATTACTTACTGCAACAAAGTCTGGGAGCTGATGGCCTCCAGCTCACGCTGGGAAATTCTGCTGGGAACAGAATTCTGTATCTACTGTCCTGGTTTATGGCATTGCTCCTCTGGAATGTGATTAAGTCACATAATTTGTTTAATTACACATTTTGTCAAGCTCTTTTTAAATTAACTAGTTTCATACTCCATTTCCCTCTACTAATTTCCCTGGCAGTGATACCTGCTGATCTTCACTTGTAATTGCTTGATGAGAAATACTGCTCTGCCAAAAACGTGTGGTGGGGAGGGCAGGTGGACATCATCCACCATTTGCCAGACAGAGAGGGATCTGGGGGTGCTGATTGATACCCTCCTGAACATGAGCCAGCAGTGTGCCCAGGTGGCCAAGAGAGCCAATGGCACCCTGGCCTGCATCAGGAATGGTGTGGTCAGCAGGAGCAGGGAGGTCATTCTGCCCCTGTACTCTGCACTGGTTAGACCACACCTCGAATACTGTGTTCAGTTCTGGGCCCCCCAGTTTAGAAGGGACATTGAAATGCTTGAGCGTGTCCAGAGAGGGGCGACGAGGCTGGTGAGAGGCCTCGAGCACAGCCCTACGAGGAGAGGCTGAGGGAGCTGGGATTGTTTAGCCTGGAGAAGAGGAGGCTCAGGGGAGACCTTATTGCTGTCTACAACTACCTGAGGGGTGGTTGTGGCCAGGAGGAGGTTGCTCTCTTCTCTCAGGCGGCCAGCGCCAGAATGAGAGGACACAGCCTCAGGCTGCGCCAGGGGAAGTTTAGGCTTGAGGTGAGGAGAAAATTCGTCACTGAGAGAGGCATTGGCTACTGGAATGGGCTGCCCAGGGAGGTGGTGGAGTCGCCATCCCTGGAGCTGTTCAAGGCAGGATTGGACGTGGCACTTGGTGCCATGGTCTAGCCTTGAGCTCTGTGGTGAAGGGTTGGACTTGATGATCTGTGAGGTCTCTTCCAACCCTGATGATACTGTGATACTGTGATACTATCCTTGTATCTGGATGTTAGCGGATGCAGCGACAGAGAGATCTACAGCAAAAGCTCAGGGGAGCAGAGGGATGCTCCAGCAGCCTGCATCTCATCTCCCTTGGCAGCAGTAAAGGAGACACGGATAGGACCAGGAGCAAGTCAGAAGGACTGTAAAGGTGTCAGTAGATGGCACAGGGGTAAGATTAAAATGGCCAAAGCCTAACCTGAGCTTAATTTGGCTGCTGCAGAAAAATACAATAGAAAATGTTCATATAAATAGCTACAAAAGAAGGGCTGAGGAAGGTTTTAATCCTTTATTGGACGAGAGGATGAAGAGAATGTGATGTGCTCCATGCCTCTTTTGTCTCAGTCTTTAATGATAAGATCAGTTGTCCATGAGGTACACAGCCCCCTGGGACCAGAATGAAGCCCACGTAATCCAAGGGGAAATTGTCAGTGGTAGAATAACTAATCAGACACACAAGACTATGGGGCCAATATGGTGTCCACTCAGGGGTACTGAGGAAGCTGCTGGGAGTGCTCATCAAGCCACCATCCATCATTTATCAGCAGTCCTGGCTAATAAGGGGGGGTTCCAGTTGACTTGGCATTTGCAAATATGATGCTCTTCTACAAGAAGGGCTGGAAAGAGGAACTGAGGAGCTACTGCCCTGTCAGTCTTTAGTGTCCAGACTGAGGTGGAAGGAGTGCCTGAGAGGTTCCTTCGGAGGCACATGCAGGTGATAGACAGTCTTTTCCATGGTCATTCCATCCTTTCTGGAAGTCACTCACTCCAACAGTTGGCTTCAAATGTGGTTTGAAGTCATCTCTTCAGAGTTTTCAGCAGACAGAGAAGTTTGCCCACCAGTTCTTCCACCACTGTGTATTCCTATTCACCGTAGCCACGATACTTTCTTATCCAGAAATCTGCTCATGAGTCTTCCTCCTCTTCTGGCTTCATCTCTGTCTCCCTCTTCTCTTCTCAAGAGTTCTGGGGCTGACTTGCTTGCTGCTGCTTCCTGGCTCACAGCTCCTTCTCCACAGCCAGCAGCAGAGATAAAAGTGTAGGACCAGACCTCAGGCATAGGTCTAGACTTGCTTCACAAAGAAAGGAGTGGTGTTCAGGGAAACCTCCTTTCCTGATGGACCCAGGTACACCACAAAGAAATATGCAAGGTGTAGAGTTTTGGAGAGGGGGGAGTTTTTCTCATTGTCCCAGTGCAGAAGAGATAGGAAGTGGGGCAGCATTAGATATAGAATTAATGAATCTGGAGGCTACTGCACCAGCTCTTCTGCAAAATGGTCCCTAACATGGGCCACTGAGCAGTCAGCACCCAACTCGCATTGCCCAACAAAGAGCTATACAGACACCTATCTACGGCTCTTCTCAAATGGTTTGGGTTGATTGATACTCATAGAATCATAGGATCAGTCAGGGTTGGAAGGGAACACAAGGATCATCTAGTTCCAACCCCCCTTCTATGGGCACGGACACCCTACCCAGAGCCTCATCCAGCCTGGCCTTAAACACCTCCAGGCAAGGGATCTCAACCACCTCCCTGGGCAACTCATTCCAGGCTCTCACCACTCTCATGATGAACAACTTCCTCCAATCATCCAAGTTGAATCTCCCCACCTCCAGCTTTGCTCCATTCCCCCTAGTCCTGTCACTACCTGAGAGCCTAAAAGTCCCTCCCCAGCATTTTTGTAGGCCCCCTTCAGATCCTGGAAGGCCACAAGAAGGTCACCTCACAGCCGCCTCTTCTCCAGCCTCAACTCTTTCAGTCTGTCCTCATAACAGAGGTGCTGCAGCCCTCTGAGCATCCTCATGGCCCTTCTCTGGAAACACTCCAGTATCTCTGCATCCTTCTTGTAATAGGGGCTCCAGAACTGGATGCAGTACTCCATTTGAGATCTCAGCAGAACAGAGTAGAGGGGGAGAATCACCTCCCTGGACCTGCTGGCCACACTTCTCCTGATGCAGCCCAGGCTCTGTGCTGCAAGTGCACACTGCTGGCTCATGTTGAGCTTCTCACCCACCAGCACCCCCAAGTCCCTCTCCTCAGGGCTGCTCTCCAGGCAGCCACTGCCCAGCCTGTATTTGTGCTTGGAATTGCCCTGACCCAGATGCAGGACACTGCACTTGGTCTTGCTGAACCTCGTGAGTTTGGCTTGTGCCCACCTCTCAAAGCCAACCTATTCTAAGCAGCTAGATAGGAAAGTTGGTCATGACATCACTTTTCAATGGAAAGGTATGCTGTTGGATGATCTATACCTAAAACAATGTCAAACTATGCAGGTGGCAGAGGGACAGCTTAGATTGGATGTCACAAGACATGGGTGGTTATCAGCTGGCACACAATCCCAGTGTTGCAATGCATCAAAGGATTATTGCCTCTGTTTAAAAGCCCAAGGAAACAAATGGTTAGGATCAAATGGTGCTAATCATGATTTCTTACAGCCCAGCTTCAGTTACTAAGGATGTCATCTTTTCTTTGACAGCAACATGTTAAAATCACCTGTAGGCTACTTGCTATAGAGTAGTATGGGAAACATTTAGAAGTAAGGAATGAGAGCAAGTATATCTGATGAGACAAGAGCTGGACTTGGGGGTACTTCTGAATGGCCAGGAATAACCTGCTGGGGAACAGTGCCCTCAGGAATGTGCTCACATTCATTGTGATACACTGATGGCAACTCAGAGCATTCAAGGTGCGAGATAAGAAGCTAAATTTTGGGGTAAGATACAAAATGAAGATAAGATGTAAATTGAAGTAGAATAGAATAGAAATAGAATAGAATCAATCAGGTTGGAAGCGACCTCCAAGATCATCCAGCCCAACCTAGCACCCAGCCCTATCCAGTCAACTAGACCATAGCACTAAGTGCCTCATCCAGGCTTTTCTTGAACACCTCCAGGGACGGTGACTCCACCACCTCCCTGGGCAGCCCATTCCAATGCCAATCACTCTCTCTGTGAAGAACTTCCTCCTAACATCCAGCCTATACTTCCCTCGGCACAACTTGAGGCTGTGTCCCCTTGTCCTGTTGCTGAGTGCCTGGGAGAAGAGACCAACCCCCACCTGGCTACAACCACCAATTAGAAGTAGGATGCTAAATTTTGGGGTGAGATATCAAATAGAAATAAGATGCTAAATTTTGGGGTGGCATGCTAAATTTTGGGGTAAGATATAAAATAGAGGCAAGATGTAAATTGAGGTGAGATGCTAAATTCAGGGGTGAGATGCTAAATCGATGTAAGATGCTAAATTGACATAAGATGTGTCCCTGCCCATGGCAGGGGGGTTGGAACTAGATGATCCTTGTGGTCCCTTCCATCCCTGACTGATTCTATGCTAACTTGGTTACCAAGATTTACAACACTTGACTTCTTTGCTTTCTAATTGGAACACCAAACTCTGTCCTAGACTCTGAGTGCAACCACTGCGAAGGGTAAATGCAGGACAGGCTTTTCAAGGCTATTCTTTCCCAAAGTAAAACAGTGCAATTGCTCTTAATCCTCAGTGGTTATAATGACCTACCTGGGGTTTGCAGGACCATTGGAACTCAAGATATTTTCCCCAGCAACACCCTTTCTGTAGCACTAAATCAGAAAGTACAGGGCTGCAGAAGCTAGTGATTTCTCAGTTTAAGTGCTGTATTTTACAACAGCCTAAAAGAAGCTTCGATCCTAATACAACACTTAACTGACCTGAAACAGAAGCAGTTGTTTCTCTACTGCTCGAGCATCTCAGCCTAGAAAACTGCAAGACTGGAATAAAGATTTGTGTATGTACAATTACAGATTTGGGGTATGTTAGGCACTCTCTACACTCTTCAATAGGCCTTGTCTGCAGCTTAAAGTGGTATGGAAAATTACTGGCTCAAAAAATGCATCTGCTAAGGAAGAAATTGAGGCCTTCATAGCAGGCAAATGTGACCCCTCTGCACCTGAAAACAAAAGTGATGGTAATTCTCTGCAGAACAAGGGAGAGTGATTTGCCATTGGAATGGGCTGCCCAGGGAGGTGGTGGAGTCACCATCCCTGGAGGTGCTGAAGCAAAGACTGGATGAGGCACTTAGTGCCATGGTCTAGTTGACTGGATAGGGCTGGGTGCGAGGTTGGACTGGATGATCTTGGAGGTCTCTTCCAACCTGGTTGATTCTATTCTATTCTATTCTATTCTATTCTATTCTATTCTGTTTTATTCTACATAACTCTGACCTGCCTTGATGCATGAGGCTGATCCAGATGTGCTGTAGATGGGAACAGCTGCAATGTAGTCTGATGGGTTGTACATGCTTCACCATGTGCCACAACCAGGATGTGAGAGAGGGCTACTACTGTCCCTTCACTTCTCCAAGCCAGCAACTAAGTATGCCACAACCTGAAAGATGCTGGTAGCCAGGCAGCAAACAGAAATTGTGCTAGGTGTTTGTGGTCTGCCTCAATGGGTCAAAGGTTTCCAGCTGAGCTGAATGAGAAAGAAAATGGAAGGCACTCAGATCCAGTCAACTGCAGGGTGGTTTTTGCAGTGCTCACTGATCAAAACTGCCAGTGATGACTGGGGAAAAGAGATAAACTTCACTGGCATATCGTGAGGCTATCTACATGAGAGTCATAGATTATCTCAAGTTGGATGTGATACATGAAGATGAAGCCAAACTTTCTGTTCCTCACAGAACTACCTAACATTAAATCATGTCATGAAGAGCATTATGCAGATGTTCCTTGCACTCTGACATGCTTGGTGCCATGAGCACTGCCCTGGAGAGTTCAGAATACCTACTGATTTCTCTTGGTCAACTAGATGAGTGATCTCATCATAAAAGAAAATTGTTAGTTAAGCAGTTATTATTAAGATGCTCCTAGTGGGAACAAGCAATTAATCATCATCAGGTTGAGGGCGGTGATTCTCCGATTCTCCCCCTCTACTCCACTCTGCTGAGACCCCTCCTGGAGTACTGCATCCAGTTCTGGAGTCCCTATTGTAAGAGGGATGTGGAGGTGCTGGAGTGTGTCCAGAGAAGGGCCACGAGGATGATCAGAGGGCTGGAGCACCTCTGCTATGAGGACAGACTGAAAGAGTTGGGGCTGTTCAGTCTGGAGAAGAGGAGGCTCCCAGGTGACCTTCTTGTGGCCTTCCAGTGTCTGAAACGGGCCTCTAAAAAAGCTGGGGAGGGACTTTTTAGGCTCTCAAGTAGTGACAGGACTAGGGGGAATGGAGCAAAGCTGAAGGTGGGGAGATTCAGCCTGGACATGAGGAGGAAGTTGTTCATCATGAGAGTGGTGAGAGGCTGGAATGGGTTGCCCAGGGAGGTGGTTGATGCCCCATGCCTGAAGGTGTTTAAGGCCAGGCTGGATGGGGTTTTGGCCAGCCTGATCTAGGGTAGGGTGTCCACACCCGTGGCAGTGGAGTTGGAACTAGACGATCCTTGTGGTCCTTTCCAACCCTGACTGATTCTATGATTCTATGATTCCATGATTCTATGATCACAGGACATGGAAGACTGCTTCCATATGTGTTCTTATGCATGCCACATTTACAGGTGTCTCTGCCTTGGACCCTTGTGCCCTCTGTGCTAAACGAAAGCTCAGCCCAACATTCACCCTGTGAAGTTGTGAAGGGAGTGGACCGACACTGAAGATAACAAAACAATTCTCATTTGAAATCCCTGACTAGATCTTGCTGCCTGTACAACAAAGGGGGGGAAATACAGCTTATTTATTAAAATAAGTTAATAATGACTGAATAATGAATATCAGTGATTAAAAACCTTAGTATCACAGCCCCATCTAATGGACTAGCTGAAAGGTATCATAAGGACCTACAGAAAGCCTATCTGTTCTTTTGCAGAAATAAGTTACCATGAGAAACAGGACCCTGTGGCATACTAAACTCTTAATTATGGACACAGGAGGCATCTTCTCTGAAAATTAAAAAGGCTGCAAAATGGCTGCAGCCTCTGGGAGGCAATCCTTAGAAGAAAAATGCAGCACAGCGTTGGTGACTCCTTTATCTGCTGCCTTCAGTATTCTCTTGGCGCGGATTAGTGTGGAGTGGAGAGTCTCCATATTTCTTTAGTCCCGTTCTCATTATGCCAATGACTCAGGAATGCCATAATCCTGTAGAGCAGCAGAGGCCCAGGGGAAAACAGAAGGAAATCACGAGAGAAGAAGGGTATCAGTTAATGCAGGCTTCATTTTCTATTGTACATCTGAGCCTTTTTTTAAAATGAATTTACAAAAGGATGGCAGGAGATGTGTAGCTCACAGAGAAGTGGCTTGGTCTGCACAGTGTTAGTCTAGGGGAAGACCAGCCTCAGGGCTGCCTGTGCTACACAGTGTGTGACACAGCTACATAAGCCTGCCTGAAATGCTGTTATGCTGGTACCACCACGATCATAAAGCTGATCACCAATCTTTAGAATCATAGACTCATAGAATCAGTCAGGCTTGGGAGGGACCACAAGGATCATTTAGTTCCAACCACCCCTGCCATAGGCAGGGACACCCTACCCTACATCAGGCTGGCCAGAACCCCATCCAGCCTGATCTTAAACACCTTGAGGGATGGGGTCTCAACCACCTCCCTGGGCAACCATTCCAGGCTCTCACCACTCTCATGCTGAACAACTTCCCCCTCACGTCCAGCCTGAACCTACTTATCTCCAGCTTCACTCCATTGCCCCCAGTTCTGTCACTCCCTGATATGCTGAAAAGTTTATCTCCAGCTTTTTTGTAGGCCCCTTTTAGATGTCTCAGAATCAAAAACCTGTGGAACAGACCACATCAAACACAGTTACTAGCAGCAGGATGCTGACAGTGGTGTCAGGAGTTTTACACCCCGATCCAGATCTGCTGGACGGAAGTGGAGGGACAGTCTTAGTGGCAGTGGGTGACAGATGGTTTCTAAACAACCTGAGGGAAGGCTGTAGCCAGGTGGGGCTTGGTCTCTTCTGCCAGGCAAACAGCTACAGAACAAGGGAACACAGTCTCAAGTTGTGTTGGGGGAGGTCTAGGCTGGATGTTAGGAGGAAGTTGTTGCCAGAGAGAGTGATTGGCATTGGAATGGGCTGCCCAGGGAGGTGGTGGAGTCACCATCCCTGGAGGTGTTGAAGAAAAGCCTGGATGAGGCACTTAGTGCCATGGTCTAGTTGATTGTCTAGGGCTGGGTGCTAGGTTGGACTGGATGATCTTGGAGTTCTCTTCCAACCTGGTTGATTCTCTGATTCTATGATAAATATCTCTAGAAGCATTTCAGATCCCATTAGTTTTTGTGATACTAAGTCACCAGGAATTTCTAGTCTGCTCTTGGATTCTCCAGCAGTGTTAACTGAGAAAGTACTTCTTCCCAGATGACTCAGATCTCTGTGTCCTTGTCACATTCAGTACTGCTAATTTGGCACCTTCTTCCTGAAAACTGGGAGAATGAGGCAGCAGAAGCCATTTACAGATGCTCTCATTTTGAAAACCCACTTTTCATCTCCTCTGAAGGTTTCCCATCAGCTTACACAGCTTGTTAATAAAAAAAAAAACCCCTCAAGCAAGGATATCTCTAAACACTTCCCTCATGAGACTGGCTGCCCAGACAGTAACCACTGTATCTCACCAATTTCTCTCAGGGTATCTGACTGTAATGTTTGCCATGCTTTGTTACCACTGGGAGAAAATGTGCTGGTGCAAATCCCACAAAGCCTGGCCAGAGAATCACCAAAGCAGGAACATTTACTCTCCTTAAATTAGGAGACACTCAAATAAATTCTTTCTTAAGTCACAGGATATTAGGGGTTGGAAGGGACCCAAAGAGATCATTGAGTCCAACCCCCCTGCCAGAGCATGATCATGCAATCTAGCACAGATCACAGAGGAACACATCCAGACAGGCCTTGAAAGTCTCCAGAGGAGGAGACTCCACAATCTCTCTGGGGAGCCTGTTCCAGTGCTCTGTGACCCTTACAGTAAAGAAGTTCCCCCTTGTGTTGAGGTGGAACCTCTTGGGCTGCAACTTACACCCATTGCTCCTTGTCCTATCCCTGGGAGCAGTGAGCAGAGCCTGTCTCTCAGCTCCTGGCCAGCCCTCAGATGTTTATAAACATTAATTAAATCCCCTCTCAGTCTTATCTTCTCCAGATTAAAAAGCCCCAGGTCCCTCAGCCTCTCCTCATCAGGCAGTGTTCCAGTCCTCTAATCACCCTCGTAGCTCTCCGCCGGACCCTCTCCAGCAGATCCCTGTCCCTCTGAAACTGGAGAGCCCAAAACTGAACATGGTATTCAAGATGAGTTCTCAGCAGGGCAGAGTAGAGGGGAAGGAGAACCTCCCTTGATCTGCTGGACACACTCGTCCTAATACACCCCAGGATCCCACTGGCCTTCTTGGCCACAAGGGCACATTGCTGTGCCGTGGTTATCTTGTTATCCACCAGGACTCCCAGGTCCCTCTTCCACAGGGCTGCTCTCCAGCAGATCACCTCCCAGCCTGTACTGGTGTAGTTTATTATTCCTTTCCAGGTGCAAGGCTCTGCACTTGTCCTTGTTGAACCTCATTTGGTTCCTCTGTACCCAGCTCTCTGGTCTGACCCTTTTGGTGGAGGGGTCACTTCAGAAGGAGTAATGGTTGTATGTGACTTTCTGTGCTGACCCTTGCTGCCTGCCTTCTCTGGAGATGGAAGGGCACAGTGAAAATGTTTAGCTTTTGGGGGCACAGCTATTTCAGCAGCCACAAAAGCTTTCACACACAGACCAAGCACCAGATTCCCAGTTGAATGGTACCAGTCTCCTTACATGCACAAAGAAACAGTTCAGGATTAATTAGGAAAATGTTTCTGCTTGGGTTAATGGCTTTACTGAGAGACCACTTTTCTGCTATGGATTGAATCATCTCCAAGCAACAACAGTGGCTGAGAGTGCCGCTCCAGAGGTGGGACACTGCAACAAGCTGCATCATCAGAACAAGTCCAGCCAGCCATGCCCAGATGCACAGCTGCTGCTCGCTGAGCTTTCACATCACCTCCTCCAGAGTCACTGCAATATCCCCACGAGGAGAGGCTGAGGGAGCTGGGATTGTTTAGCCTGGAGAAGAGGAGGCTCAGGGAGGATCTTATTGCTATCTAGAACTACCTGAGGGGTGGTTGTAGCCAGGAGGAGGTTGCTCTCTTCTCTCAGGCNTGGTAAAGGGTTGGACTTGATGGTCTGTGAGGTCTCTTCCAACCTTGGTGATACTGTGATACTGTGAGACTGTGATACTGTGAACAGAAAAGACAAGTGTGCAGCACATTACTGAACAGCACCACCTCTCCTAATTACCACACGCTGAATGCCAGTCTCAGCTAATTAGAAGGTCATCAGGGAGACGAGACTGAAGCAATAAGGATTTGTACACTGTTTGAGGCCCCAAGTTCGGGTTCAGGCTGCGGCACCCCAGCGCATGCCCCGTTCTGGAGCACTCAGCAGAAGACAGGGGCATCTAGTGGCTGCCTCAGAAATGTCAATAACCACCGTCATTCCCCTGAGAAGAGAGAAGAATCTGCTTTTTTGACTCCCTAAGCTCTAAAAATAAAAACAAAAAACATATTTTATTAGATAATGTTACTGGAAGGTAGAGGCAGAGGGACAAAGCCTCACTAGATTTCATCGTTTCAGAGCAGTTTTTCCCACCCAGCTGTAAGGTTCTGCTGTGGTGTAACCAGTGTAAGTGAAATTGCTGCTTTCTGCTGTGGCTGCTGCTCTGGAGAGCCAGACCTGGTGCTCTGAGATCCAAGTTCCATGCTGATTCATAGCAGGGGAAATGTTACATCTGTCTGCTGGCCAAGGCAGCATTTGCAAACAGCAACCATTTGCAAAGGTTTCCAAGGCTGTCTGCTCCCAGCCTTTGGCCCCTGTGCAGCAACTCTGCACTGCAAGCATCTTCACTGTGTGCCACACTTGGCATTGTCCTGGGCTCTCCAGCCACTGACACTCCATAGTGCTGAGCTACAGATTGGATGCAGCCAGGCCAAGGCCACCCCAGAGAGTTAGGGACAGGGAAGGAACACAAGGAATAATGGTTTGTTTCTGTGGCTCCCACTGCCCAACTTTACCAGCCCAGCTATACCCACTCAGCTGAGGACCCTGTGACTCAAGAGCAGAGCAGGGTATTGCTGGGTCTCCTCCTACCATATTATGCAGAAGGGGCCCATACTTTCCTTTTGGACAGGCACCTTGTAAATCCCCAAGGGATTATTCACCTGCAGGGAGTGAGATGATCAGAAATGCAGGTGAGGAAATAATGTTAACTGCAATAGTAAGAATATATTGCAACTCCAGGAATAGAATAGAATAGAATAGAATAGAATAGAATAGAATAGAAGAGAATAGAAGAATAGAATCAAGGATCTGAGGCAGCACATGCCTGAAAATCAATTCTTGCACACAGCACTTTCCAACCTACTCATATCCTAGGGCTTGCAAATGTTGATTATTTGGTAACTAACTGCCCCCCTAGCAGGGACAGTTTTCAGGTCTTCTTGCTCTATTAAGTTCCCATCAGCATCATTGCCTCAGTGTGATCTGAATTTGCTTGCTCTTAATGTATGGCCAAAGCTGGCATACTGCAAAGGCAAGTCCCATGTTTTCCCATTTAATAGCTAAACAAAGAACAGCCCAGACTCTGTCAGGCATCTATAAAATGCAAAAAAATATTATTTTATTAAATAAAATGTATGAGGGGAAAAGCACAAAGCAAAAAAAAAAGAGTGCTGAATGCTAATAGGACTGTTGCAATTAGAATAGAATAGAATAGAATAGAATAGAATAGAATAGAATAGAATAGAATAGAAT
>WAAF01008249.1:41348-88476 GCA_013400475.1 Tricholaema leucomelas
TGGAGCACCTCTGCTATGAGGACAGGCTGAGAGAGTTGGGGCTCTTCAGCCTGGAGAAGAGAAGGCTTCGAGGAGACCTTATAGTGGCTTTCCAATATCTGAAGGGAGCCTACAGCAAGGCTGGGGAGGGACTGTTTAGAAGGTCTAGTAATGTCAGGACGAGGGGGAATGGGTTTAAACTGGAAGAGGGGAGATTCTGACTGGATGTTAGGAAGAAGTTCTTTACAGTGAGGGTGGTGAGACACTGGCACAGGTTGCCCAGGGAGGTTGTGGATGCTTCCTCCCTGGAGGCGTTTAAAGCCAGGCTGGATGAGGCCTTGAGCAACCTGCTCTAGTGGGAGGTGTCCCTGCCTATGGCAGGGGGTTGGAGCTGGATGATCCTTGAGGTCCCTTCCAACCCAAACCATTCTATGATTCCCTGTGCAGCAGTGAGGATCTTGTGTTCCTATTCAATATATTAAACAGTCTCTGCAATGCCTCAATACTGGAAAGGAATTTTAATATTAACATTCCAGGGAAGGCTCCTGTGAGCCTAAACTCCCTCAAACTCACTAGAGGACTGCCCTGGCAAACAGCTCCACCTGTCCAAGGCCAAGCTGCTGACGAAGGCAGGCAATGGGCAATGCCCTGTGCCATCACATCCAGTCACATCCCGTTGCTGTGTGGCCAGGGTAGTTGTTTTCCTCAGCCAGCTCTCAAGCTTCACCAGGGACTTGACGCTGGAGGAGCAGCAGCAAACTATCGTAGATCACTCACAGTAATTAACTTTAGGGCCACACTTTTCTCCTGGCAGTTGTCCACCAACACACTCAGTCACCACAGCTCAGGTGACAACTCTACCATGTGTTAGGCTGCAGGAACCCACTTGTATGTCTGAGCTGCAGCAATATGTTAATATTTTAAACATTTTGATCTATTACTTATCCTCCAGCTAAACAAAAAGGTCCTTTTTACCTACTTTTAATTTCTTTTCCATGCTGCTGAGAGCAGTCAGCATTTGCCATGGTGATGAATGACCTTGCACGAGCCTGTGTAAAAGCCAGCGGCTCTTGGCAATTCAATTCACCGGTGCCTGGTCTGCTTTCTGCGTCAGGAGCTGCAGGCAATCTGCACCAGTTCCTCATTGATCATTGTGAATACTAGGAAAAAAACCTCTCTTCCCACTGGATTTGGTCAGAAGCTCCTCTGTACTTCAGTGAGTGTGAGACCAAACTTCATACTCTGCTGCGAGTCTTCTCCATTCGTTTCATGTTTCCACTTCATAACAACCCCAAGGCTATGATCTATCAAGGTCGTTGCCCACTTCCCTTTTGGGAAGCCGATCATGATCTGTCAGTTTGACAGGAGAAGCAAAGGCTGCACAAGGACCTATATGAAACAGTTGCCTGCAGAAATGGAAGGTCTTGCCGCTCTCAGGAAAAAAAAGACTCATCCCCACATAACAGAGTGGGGGGCTAATGGGAAGCTCACAAGTTTGTGTGTCCCAGCATCTGCTTTCAGAGCTGGTTGTTTGATTTCTAAACTCTAATGAATCTGCAAAAGAGGAAAGGCTTCCAGCTTTCTGCAGTGAAAGGATTTTTACAGCCACAAAAGATCAACACACACTTAGCTCTGCTGGTTGTAGAGAGGAAGCGAGGTCCTGGGGTTCAGACATGTGTCTGGGTTGCTGGAGTGTTGCAGATTTTTAATGCTTGATGTGATCCTCCCAATCACCCATCCAGCTTCCCACACGGCAGAGACAAAAGGAGCTCCCTTAATCCCTCCTCAGCAAGGCTGTAGGTTTGGTTACATTGACAGCTGACTTTGCAAAAAGATCTTCCCTGAAATGATTGGAATGCATAGCTGTGTTTGCTCCCTAGCACCAGCACAATCTGTGGCTGGACCATTGGTGTCCTTCAGACAGGTCTGACCTCTGGCATTCAGGCGTGCTGAGGATGTGGCCATGTGATAGAGCACTAGTGCCTCATTTTCTCTTATGTTAAGTAGGAATAACAGCCTAGACATTTCCATGCATGGGTTTGCTTTGGCACCTTCATTCACGTGTGTGGAGATCCTTCATTCCTCCCATTGTGTTGCTTCTGCTTCTCCCCTGGTGCCAAACAGCAAGGTTTCACCAGGGCTGCAGCACTGCAGATCTCAAGCCGTGACACTGGGGAGCTGCACTCACCTGCAGGCAAAGGCAAAGCCAAAGCCTTGCTGAGGAGATATGGATAGACCTCATGAGTCAGAGCCTTCAGACAGGCTCCTTTTCATGACCTCCATCTAGTCAGGGAAGTCAAAGGGAACACTAAAAACTTCTACAGGTATATTAATGGTAAAAAGAGGACTAGGGAAGGTGTGGGACCCTTCAGAAAGGAAAGAGGTGAAATGGTCACAAGTGACATGGAAAAGGATGAGGTTCTCAATGACTTCTTTACCTCAGTCTTCACTGCAAAGGCCTCCAGCCACACTCCTGGAGCCATGGGAGATAATGGCAGGGGCTGGTCTAGCCACACCAGCCACACCAGTAGAATGGTTTGCAATCTTCAGCAATACACAGCATTGTGCTAGAGCACTAAGTTATTGCAAGTTTCTGCTCAGGTAGGACTTTGATTAGAATTCAGCCCATATTATTATAAATTCCATCCTTCACATCCTTCCAGTTCCTATCTCTGGATGCAAAGAGTTCAGCCAGAGCCACATTTGTTGCATTTAACCAGCCTAGATATATCAACTTCAAATTCCTGCAACAATTTAAATACTTAGATCTTTTTTACATACCCATGAGTAATGGTAACTAATATATAAGGAGGATTGTTTGTCTCCCCACTCAGGATGGCATTGGAATGAATGATATACGAATTAATGATATATGAATGAATGATGTATCAGGAACAGTGTGGCTGGTAGGACAAAGGAGGTTATTCTTCCCCTGTACTGAGCACTGGTCAGGACACACCTTGAGTCCTGTGTCCAGTTCTGGGCTCCTCAACTCAAGAGAGATGTTGAGATACTGGAAGGTGTCCAGAGAAGGGCAGTGAAGCTGGTGAGGGGCCTGGAGCACAGCCCTGTGAGGAGAGGCTGAGGGAGCTGAGGTTATTTAGCCTGGAGAAGAGGAGGCTCAGAGGTGACTTCATTGCTATATATAACTACCTGAAGGGAGGCTGTAGCCAGGTGAGGATTGGTTTCTTCTGCCATGGCTACTTCACTCATAGGCTTGCTGAGATGTATAAGAACAAGAACATAAACACAAAGCAGTGGCTCTCTGCTGCAGCTGGTACCTGTACTTTTCTCCCTGGCCTATTTTCTGTGTAACTAATATTTCTGCTTTCTAACTCCTCTGGCCAGTCCTCCAAACTCACTTTGCACGTAAGACAAAGTCTGAAATAAGGTAGAGGGGTGGAAAGGAGGTGGAAGGGTGGTTGGGAGCCCCTCCTGAGGACTCTGGTTTCTGGGAGGAGTGCTGTGTTTCTGTATTACCATTAACTTGTATATAGCTGTGTATATTGTAAACATCTGCTTGTATATTGTGCTAAGGTGTAAATACAAAGCTTCATTCCTTAATGGGGTGGTTTGGATGTGTCCCCCCCCACACACACTTTAGAAATCACCCAGACTAGACTCAGACAGCTCTGGAAATTTCAATGAAGCTTATTATTTACAGCTAGCACAATATACAAGCAGATATTTACAGTATATACAGNGAGGGTGAGGTTAGAAAGCAAGATGGAGTTCAGCCAGCAGCCCCAGCTCTCCAGCAGGTGAAGAGCCGAGAGCACAGCCCAGAGCCAAGTGCCAAGCGAAGTGCCTTTATCTAATGTTTTGCTTTTCCTTTCTACACATCTCAGCAAGACTGTGAGTGAAGTAGACATCATCATTGTTTTCATTTCTCAGCCTATGATCTAATTCTTCTCACCTAAACATTCTAGCTAGGCTCAAACTAGCGCACTTAACTTCCCTCTTATCTGAGTCTAGTCTGGGTGATTTTATAAGAGTGGGGGGACAGGTAACACCCAAACCATCGCACTACGGAAAATGCAGCCCTGCATAAGACTTGATTCTATCAGGGAGCAGCAATACTAACAGCTGAATCAAAGACTAGCCAATGGGTCTCTAGCATAACTAGGCCTGAATTTAACCAAGGTATTTATATACCAATAGCAGGGGAAGGGCTGGGAATGTGAAGAGAGAGAGAGAAAAATTGAATTCAGAACATAATTAGAGCTGGGTGTGCCTTCCAGCCCTGGAATAGTTTTGCCCAGAGCTAATTTTGTAGCAGAGTGATATAGGATTGTGTACAGAGCTTCTCCAGGGGAAAATAAAAACAGTCTTATTGCACTACTAATAAAAATGTCTGTTTCTATGTACACAGATCTTAGAAACTCTTCTGGTACAAAATTAGCTCTGCTTTTGTGCCATCACTTACAACACTCAGCCCTGACAGTTAGCAAATAGATGGGCTGTATCTGCTCAGCCTGATTCTGTAACTATATTTAAGAGACTAAAATGGTGGCTTTAGAGGCAGAATTGTTGAGAATATTTTAAGAACCATACTGGCCAATCCAGACATTCATCGCTATAGTCCCATAAAGAGTGTGGGCTATTAGGCCAGAAAGAGTCCCTGATTTCCACACCATAGAATGGAATCATAGAACCAACCAGGTTGGAAGAAACCTCCAAGATCATCCAGTCCAACCTAGCACCCAGCCCTAGACAATCAACTAGACCATAGCACTAAGTGCCTCAGCCAGGCTTTTCTTCAACACCTTCAGGGACGATGACTCCATCACCTCCCTGGGCAGCCCATTCCAATGCCAATCACTCTCTCTGCCAACAACTTCCTCCTAACATCCAGCCTAGACCTCCNATAACCTCCCTTGTCCTACTGGCCACACTGTTCCTGATCCAGGCCAGGATGCCTTTGGCTCTCTTGGCCACCAGGGCACACTGCTGGCTCATCTTCAGCTACTCTCTACCAGTACCCCCAGGTCCCTTTCTTCCTGGCTGCTCTTCAACCACTCTGTCTCCAGCCTGTAGTGCTGCTTGGGGTTGTTGTACAGGGTTCTGAACTTGGCCTTGTTAAATCTCATCCCATTGGCCTCTGCCCACCCATCCAGCCTGTCTAGGTCCCTCTGCAGGACTCTCCTACTTTCCAAGCTTGGTGTCATCTGCAAACTTGCTGATGCTGGATTCAATGCCCTCATCCAGATCATCAGTAAAGATGTTGAACAGGACTGGGCCCAGCACTAATCCTTAGGGAACACCACTAGTGACTGGCTGCCAACTGGATGTGGTAACATTCACCACCACATATCAGCCCTGTAGCAACAGAGGAGATACTAAATATTCCTCTCTCTTCCTCTCTCTCTCTTTCAGCTGATTTTCTTCTGATGATAGTTTTAAAATATAGTCCTGCAAATATGTCAAACTCTGAGTTTTGTCAGGACAGCTGTTAATGATAGGGCAACAATGTCTTTTCTGATGGATGCTTCTGTGATTGTAATTGAAGTTTTGTCTCTTGAAATTAAGAAACAATAATTAAAGTATTTTGTGCCATGGGCTGATAGAATTGTTTTGACAATGGTTCTCAAAAAAAACTGAAGTACTCCATCTTCCTTCCCAGCACTGCATTAAAGAGGGACTACAGCAAGATAACTGAGAATTGTAAGTCATATGGGGCTATGATTTGATTGCATTTGAGGTGACTATTGAAGAAACATCTCTTTCTAAAAGTAATCCTTGTGAAGGAAATAGAGGAGGGAATATTGACAAGATATGGTAAATAAAGAACCTTGACAAAGGTAGAAAAAATGCCACTCTATAACTTGGAAAAGCTGTGAGAAGTGCAGAGTCCAGTTTTCATAGAATCATAGAATCAACCAGGTTGGAAGAGACCTCCAAGATCATCCAGGCCAACCTAGCACCCAGCCCTAGCCAATCAACTAGACCATGGCACTAAGTGCCTCAGCCAGGCTTTTTTGAACACCTCCAGGGATGGTGACCTCCAGAGATGGTTTTGGGCTCAGTAGAGTTCAATAGAGTTAAATAGAGACAGGGACCTGCTGGAAAGCGTCCAGTGGAGAGCCACAAGGATGATTTGGGGACTACAGCATCTTCCCTATGAAGAGAGACTGAGAAGCCTGGGGCTGTTTAGCCTAGAGAAAAAAGGCTGTTAGATCTGATCTCTCTCTCTATATATATATTTGTACCTGAGGGGTAGGTGTCAAGTGGATGGGTCCAATCTCTTTTCACTGGTCAGCAGCGATAGGACAAGGAGCAACAGCTACAAATTGGAACAGAGAAGGTTTCGCCTCAACATGAGGAGAAACTTCTCTACAGTGAGGGTGACAAAGCACTGGAACAGGCTGCCCAGAGAGTGGGGTCTCCTTCTCTGGAGACTTTCAAAATCCTCTTGGTTGTGTTCCTGAGCAAACTACCCTAGGGGATCCTGCCTTGCTAGGGATGTTGGACTTGATGATCTCTGGAGGTCCCTTCCAGCCTCTAAAGTTCTGTGATCCTGTGACTAGTGGGATACCTGTATAGAGACAGGTTGGAGATCATCTTTCTGTCTCTGTCCTGTTGTGGATTGCCTGCATGATTATCATAGAATCATAGAATCAAGCAGGTTGGAAGAGACCTCCAAGATCATCCAGTCCAACCTAGCACCCAGCCCTATGCAGTCAACTAGACCATGGCACTAAGTGCCTCATCCAGGCTTTTCTTGAACACTTCCAGGGATGGTGACTCCACCACCTCCCTGGGCAGCCCATTCCAATGCCAATCACTCTCTCTGCCAACAACCTCCTCCTAACATCCAGCCTAGACCTCCTCTAGCACACCTTGAGACTGTGTCCCCTTGTTCTGTTGCTGCTTGCCTGGCAGAAGAGACCAANCTTCAGCCTACTATCTACCAGTAGCCCCAGGTTCCTTTCTTCCTGGCTGCTCTTCAACCACTCTGTCCCCAGCCTGTAGCACTGCTTAGGGTTGTTGTGGCCAAAGTGCAGAACTCTGCACTTGACTTTGTTAAATCTCATCCCATTGGCCTCTGCCCACCCATCCAGCCTGTCTAGGTCCCTCTGCAGGGCTTTCCTACCTTCCAACAGATCAACACCTGCTCCTAACTTGGTGTCTTCTGCAAACTTACTGATGCTGGATTCAATCCCCTCATCCAGATCATCAGTAATGATATTGAGCAGGATCTTGCCCAGCACTGATTCTTGGGGAACACCACTAGTGACAGCTGCCAACTGGATGTGGCAACATTCACCACAAATCATTATGTTGCTTTTTTGTGTTTGGTAAAACAAGCCTGGACATGAAACAAGCTGGGCTATCACTTCCCATGGGGGGAGGGAAAGACCCTGGTGTGAGGGAAGCACTGCGCAGCAAAACAATGCACGAACACTCACCACTCAGTGTGTCCAATGTGTCAACATCAAGGTGAAGACACTCAGGTATCTTAATTTGCCCTGTTGACAAATTTAGGAAGTGGAAGATGGAAGTGTCTCATTCCTTCAAGAAGATTGGGCTTTTTAAGAGCAGTCTTGATGAAGGGGACCTTGATCCAGAAAATCATCTTCTTTCAGGATACTGAATACTGGCTTGTTTTAAGTGTACAGTTCGGTGCTTCTCAGCCTGGTGCTGCTGCATCAGAAACAGCAAGAGAGAAAAGAGCAAAGAGTTTTGAGCAGGCAGCAGAATCAGAGAAATAATTGACATGGTTCTGTGCTAGAGATGGTGTTGGAGACTGAGGTTGGCAAAATGATAGCCGTGAAAGTACCAGGCTCTGGGTCTTGTGAGCTGAGAGGAGGTGACAGAGATGTATAAAGATACAACTGGGGTGTTAGATGTGTGGCACATGGAGGATCTGTCATTTCAGGAGAAGCTGTCAGGCTGAAAGCTTTGGATGGGGATTTTCTTCTTTTCAGTTCAGAGCTTGTGGATATAATTATGACAACTTTCATAAAATCAAGTCCCATGTACAATTTAATGGGGCTTGGCAGGAGGGTTTGGGAGTGATCAATGTGTTGGAGCAGCAGAGGAGAGTTGGAGCACCAGCTACCGCTTGTGAGGTATGTGGAAGCTGCAGATGCCAGTGTGAGGGCTGTACCCAGAGCAGAGGAGCTGGGCTAACAGCAGCCCTGCCCCAGTCCCAGTGCTCAGCTTCTGGAGGAGCACATTGGCTCTCCAGTGAAAGATGTCTAATTCTCAGTATTTCTAAGCAGCAGCCTTCAGACCAGATTCCACTAAATTCTGGCAGCTCTGGAAACCTCATCAGCTCCCTAAGGAGCACAAGAGCACTTAGAATAGAATAGAATAGAATAGAATAGAAAAGAATAGAATCAATCAGGTTGGAAGAGACCTCCAAGATCATCCAGTCCAACCTAGCACCCAGCCCTATCCAGTCAACCAGACCACGGCACTAAGTGCCTCATCCAGTCTTTTCCTGAACACCCCCAGGGATGGTGACTCCACCACCTCCCTGGGCAGCCCATTCCAATGCCAATCACTCTCTCTGGCAACAACTTCCTCCTAACATCCAGCCTATACTTCCCCCGGCACAACTTGAGGCTGTGTCCCCTTGTCCTGTTGCTGGTTGCCTGGGAGAAGAGACCAACCCCCACCTGGCTACAACCTCCCTTCAGGTAGTTGTAGACAGCAATGAGGTCTGCCCTGAGCCTCCTCTTCTCCAGGCTAAACAACCCCAGCTCCCTCAGCCTCTCCTCATAGGGTTTGTGTTCCAGGCCCCTCACCAGCTTTGTTGCCCTTCTCTGGACACGTTCCAGCACCTCAACATCTCTCTTGAATTGAGGAGCCCAGAACTGGACACAGCACTCAAGGTGTGGCCTGACCAGTGTTGAGTACAGGGGAAGAATAACCTCCCTTGTCCTACTGGCCACACTGTTCCTGATCCAGGCCAGGATGCCATTGGCTCTCTTGGCCACCTGGGCACACTGCTGGCTCATCTTCAGCTACTATCCACCAGTACCCCCAGGTCCCTTTCTTCCTGGCTGCTCCCCAGCCACTCTGTCCCCAGCCTGTAACATTGCTTGGGGTTTTTGTGGCCAAAGTGCTGAACCCTGCACTTGGCCTTGTTCAATCTCATCCCATTGGCCTCTGCCCACCCATCCAGCCTGTCCAGATCCCTCTGCAGGGCTCTCCTACCTTTCAACAGATCCACACCTGCTGCTAGCCTGGTGTCTTCTTCTTCTGCAAGCCCCACCATCATTGCCATTTTAGGAGCCCATTGGGCTAAGTACTGAACTCAGTCTTCTCAGAAATCAGTGTGGCCATTTTCACCTACCGTAAGTGGGTCTCTGTCCTCTGTGGATTCCCTCTCACTGCCCTAGGTTTTGACAAACTGAAGAGTAGAGAGGGTCTCAGTAGGCTTCCTCTCTGCCATGCTGCTATGATGCTCATTATCAAGAGAAAATCGTGACTGAGTCTAAACCACCTCCTCTGTGGGGAAAGAGACAGGCTTGAGATGTCAAGGTAGGGGATGCTCTTAAAAGATTCACAGGATCACAGGATGTTAGGGGTTGGAAGGGATCCAAGGAGATCATTGAGTCCAACCCCACTGCCAGAGCAGGACAATACTATCTAACACAGATCACAGAGGAACACATCCAGACAGGCCTTGAAAGTCTCCTCTTCCTGCCTGGTACTAAATAAACCAAATATATCTTCTCATATATTTGGAGGATTATTATTTGGTTGTTTTTACTGAGATGCAAGTTTTCTGGTAGCAGTGGGAAGGAAAAAAAAAATGGAGTGGTCAAATTTGGAGTGAATGATTAGAATACATGCTCCTACTGTCCTGAGCCACTCAGAGCCACAGGTCAACTAAGCCATGCAAGCGAACACTGTGTTTTTGATATGACCATAATTGAAGCTGTAGGCAGTTGTGAACACTGGAAACTCATTTGGAACACTCTACCTAAGTACCTTGACACAAAATGAAAGCTTAACTCTGGGCCCCCAAGAGAGAAAATTCTGGCTTGTACTCTGCCTACATAGGCTGAAATTAATGCATAATGCAGCAAGTTTCTTCCTCTCTGAGTCTGTCCCTTTCTCTTTCTCACAAACACACATGCACACGTGCAGCTGAACTCCTACACAAATTCTGCAGGGAAATTATAGCCTGCTCATGTCACTCCCTTCTTTGTCACTGAAATAGTGCCATAGGTCTTGGAACTGCTCTCTCTGTGCAGCACCAAACTTTTTCCAGCTCAGGAAGATTTACTTTGATAATGTATAAGTTAGAGTTTTTCTACGTTATTCTTCCCCTGTACTCAACACTGGTCAGGCCACACCTTGAGTCCTCTGTCCAGTTCTGGGCTATTCAATACAAGAGAGATGTTGAGATACTGGAATGTGTTCAGTGAAGGGCAACAAATCTGATGAGGGGTCTGGAATACAGCCCTGTGAGGAGAGGCTGAGGGAGCTGGGGGTGTGCAGCTTGGAGAAGAGGAGGCTCAGGGGTGACCTCATTGCTGTCTACAACTACCTGAAGGGAGGCTGTAGCCAGGTGGGGGTTGGTCTCTTCTCCCAGACAACCAGCAGCAGAACAAGGGGACACAGTCTCAAGTTGTGTTGGAGGAGGTCTAGGCTGGATGTTAGGAGGAAGTTCTTCACAGAGAGAGTGATTGGCATTGGAATGGGCTGCCCAGGGAGGTGGTGGAGTCACTGTCCCTGGAGGTGTTCAAGAAAAGCCTGTCTGAGGCACTTAGTGCCATGCTCTAGTTGATTGTCTAGAGCTGGGTGCTAGGTTGGACTGGATGATCTTGGAAGCCTCTTCCAACCTGGCTGATTCTATGATCCTATGAAACTATTTTTCCCCTTTTCTCCAAGCCCTGGATTGCAGTAACACTAGTCCTAAATTGCAGCTTTCATGCTGGCAAATCTTTGGAAACTAAGCATGAAGAACCAAACTTTCTGTTGTCAGGTCACATTAACTCCCGGATTTCTCACAGGCAAATTGTGTCTTGAATGCTCTGCATGACTCACAAAAAAGAGGCCTTTTGCCATGTAAAGCATCAGCTCCCATTAAGCAGAAGAAAGAAACCACTGCATGCAAAAGATGTGAGTACATGAGTTATGAATAATCAGAACAACTTTAGGAAAATCAGCTCAGAGCATGGCAAACAGCAATAACACACTCAGGTTCACCCGAGACCAGTGAAGTGTCCCCCCCTCGGTGGTGAAAGAAGAGGAACAGCTCATTGCTTGTTATCAGTGGTGCTGAGAAGGGTGCTTAATGCTGTGAACTTGAAGAAATGCCAGTGGTGGAGTTAAGCAAGGGGCAAGAATGAGCATTTGTCTCAGCAAGAGCTGGGGCAAGTGGCTGCCAAGAGGCAGTGGTGGCAAGATTTGAGGTAGGTAACTGTGTAGGAAGTATGCAGAGATGGGCTTGAAACAAATGATAGTAAAAAAAGGATGGGGTACTTGAAAAGGAGCAAGGGCTATAATTAGTGCCATGGTCTAGTTGATTGGACAGGGCTGGGTGCTAGATTGCACTGGATGATCTTGGAGGTCTCTTCCAACCTGGTTGATTCTATGATTCTATGTCCAGAAGCATGAATCAATGGCTTCATAAAAATACTTTGGTTAGTATTTCATGAAGAACCTGATGTGAACACTCCTTTTCCACTCCTTTTGTGTTTGTGTTGTGGCAGGGATGAGGAAAGTTACAGTACATTCTGGTAGTATTTTAAGAAGTTTATGAATTGACTGCAGCCTCATTTGTAAGCCTGCAAGAAATCACCATGCCCTACTACTAGAAGAGCTCCAGTACTTGCTGCCAGTGTGCAGTAAAATGGAAGACTTGACCTACTCTGCCATCCTCAAAAGGTGCCATCTGCTGTGCTGGTAGAGGTGTGCACTATGGAAAATTATGCTGGTATGATGATAGGGAAATAGTCAAGATTCAGGTCCAAGTTAGGATGTCTTAGACAGGGTTAATGGAGAATGTAAGGAACATCCTGTGGGTTTTTTTCTTCCCTTCACAAGGAATGTAACCTCAACAGTTTCTTGATCTCTGAGTTTATTATGAGATGTTGAGATACTGGAACACGTTCAGAGAGGGGCGACGAAGCTGGTGAGGGGTCTGAAACACAGCCCTGTGAGGAGAGGCTGAGGGAGCTGGGGGTGTGCAGCCTGGAAAAGAAGAGGCTCAGGGCAGACCTCATTGCTGTCTACAACTACCTGAAGGGAGGCTCTAGCTAGGTGGGGGTTGGTCTCTTCTGCCAGGCAACCAGCAAGAGAAAAAGGGGACACAGTCTCAAGTTGTGCCAAGGCTGGATGTTAGGAGGAAGGTCCTCACAGAGTGATTGCCATTGGAATGGGTTGCCCAAGGAGGTGGTAGAGTTGCTGTCCCTGGAGGTGTTCAAGAAAAGCCTGGCTGAGGCACTTAGTGCCATGGTCTAGTTGGTTGTCTAGGGCTGGGTGCTAGGTTGGACTGGATGATCTTGGAGGCCTCTTCCACCCTGGTTGATTCTATGATTCTATGATCTCTCTATCAGATTCTGAGTGTCAATTCTTTACTTACTTCAGTCCCTAGGCAGATATTTCTACCCACCAACATTCCCTGGTTAACCATATCAATGTTGTCTCATAAATCTCAGATAATTTATTCCTCCAATAATAAATAAAGGGGCAGGTCCTGAGGCACACGATTCTGGGCATGGAAAATACTTAACTTCATAACTTTCTTTCATCTGAAAATGAAGCATAGCTCTCCCAACTTTTTCTCCAGGACATTTGGGAAAATACTACCAGACCTTCCCCAGAAAGCAAAAATATAACTTCAAAGACAATTCATCAACCCTATAAAGTCCCCATGAAAGGTAATATTTTGGACTTGTAGATTGGAAAATGACAGCACTTAAGCATTTGTGTGCACATGACAAATGAGCATTAGTTAGCACAGTTCAGACTCACTGCAGCCAAATTAAGTAGAAAATGAAATATTTTAAGAAGCATCTTATGGTAAGTGAATTTGAATTAGCTGCAAACATGGATGATTTTCTTCCAATAGCCAGACCACACAGAATAGCTGCTTGGATTTAATTTTCCCTTTGTATCACATGTGTCTTTCCTTTATTTCCTGGCATAGATAGATGTGTGATTAAAATATCACTTCTGATATCTCAAAAGGCTGAGGAAAGGAGATTACACTATAAATCATAAAAAAATCCTCCTTTCCTCTTGTTTTCAAGCTTTAGACAGCTTTAGACATGAGATGCTTGAACATGTCCAGAGAAGGGCAATGAGGCTGGTGAGAGGCCTCGAGCACAGCCCTACGAGGAGAGGATGAGGGAGCTGGAATTGTTTAGCCTGGAGAAGAGGAGGCTCAGGGGTGACCTTATTGCTGTCTACAACTACCTGAGGGGTGGTTGTGGCCAGGAGGAGGTTGCTTTCTTCTTTCAGGTGGCCAGCACCAGAACAAGAGGACACAGCCTCAAGCTACACCAGGGGAAATTTAGGCTTGAGGTGAGGAGAAAATTCTTGACTGAGAGAGTCATTGGCTACTGGAATGGGCTGCCCAGGGAGGTGGTGGAGTCGCCGTCCCTGGAGCTGTTCAGGGCAGGATTGGACGTGGCACTTGGTGCCATGGTCTAGCCTTGAGCTCTGTGGTAAAGGGTTGGACTTGATGATCTGTGAGGTCTCTTCCAACCTTGGTGATACTGTGAGACTGTGATTTTTTCTCTTGTGATTACAGCAAATTGTAATAGAGATAAAAGTTAAAGTGTTACAGGTAGTTCTTAGAGTCCTGGATTTATCATGTGCTAGTTCAAGGCTAATTGGTAAATTTGAGTGAGAAAATCAAGCTACAGAGGACACTCTCAGACATTTGTGCTGGTGGTGTGTTGTTGTTTGGTTGGTTTTAACATTTTCCACTCCAGAGTTTAAGCTTCAATCGTTCATAGAAGTTGTGCTTACCACAAACACCAGGATAAAAGAATGCTGAATTCAAGGTAGCCAAGACTCAAACCTACAGGGCTTCAGCTGTTCAGACTGGATGTCAGTCAAGTTTTCAGCACATTTCATAATGGATTGCATGTGTAACCTGTATGTTCCTACTACATCACAGAAGGGGACGTAGCAGTAGAGAAAGGATACAAACCTTAGCTGAGCACCCAATGCTCTTGCAATATAGGATACAAATACAGAGAGAGTGATTTGCCATTGGAATGGGCTGCCCATGGAGGTGGTGGAGTCACCATCCCTGGAGGTGTTGAAGAGAAGACTGGATGAGGCATGTGATGACATGGTCTAATTGACTGGCTAGGGCTGGGTGCTAGGTTGGACTGGATGATCTTGGAGGTCTCTTCCAACCTGGCTGATTCTATACTTCTATGACGTGGTCTGGTTGACTGGATAGGGCTGGGTGCTAGGTTGGACTGGATGATCTTGGAGGTCTCTTCCAACCTGGTTGATTCTATGATTCTATGACCATGTGACATAGTATAAAGCAATAGTATGGTCCAGGAGCAAAGTATCTGAGCATGCTGAGCAGCTGTCTCTAAAGCTGTCCAAAGCTTTCTGTCAGGAAACAAACAGACAGATGATAGGCTGTGAAAAGAAAACAATGGTGATGTCTACTTCACCCATAGGCTTGTTGAGATATACAAAAACAAGAACACAAATATAGCTAAGACAGTTTGTGTGTATGTCTCTGTCAGTGTCTGTGCTTTCTCCCTGGGCCTTTGCTGTGTAACCCAACTAATGCTGCTTCTAACCCCCCTTGCCAATCCTTGCAGCTCACTTTGACTGTAAGGTATACTCTGGGATAAGGTAGAGGGGTGGAAAGAAGGTGGAAGGGTGGTTGGGAGCCCCTCCTGGAGACTCTTGATTTTTGGGAGGGTTGTTATGTTTCTGTATTGCTTTTAACTTGTCTATTTCTGTCTATAGCGGTATATATTATAAATATCTGCTTGTATATTGTGCTAAGCTGTAAATATAAAGCTTCATTCCTTAACTTTCAGCTGGCTGAGTCTAGTCTAGGTGATTTCATAATAGTGGAGGGGTGGGTAACACCCAAACCATCACATCTTTGATTGGCTTAGAGGGATAATTTTGACAACAAATAAAGTAATTTAGGTTTTTTCACTTGCTAGGGAGCTATTAGATTAAAATACCACTTAAATTTATTACTTCTTTGTACTAACAGAAGTGAAAAGATGGCATCCTACCATCACCATCATTTTTCATTTTGCTTTTTCTGGGGTAGGATATCCCAAATTCAACCTTCTGCTGCAGCTGCCTCCAGAATTAACTACTGCATGCTCAAGTTCGAGACCAATGGAAGCACTGGGAGCCTGTGAGTGTCAATAGTTGTTGAATTACAGCTCTGGAGATCTGAGGCCACCCTTCCTGGGAGAGAGGTGTATGTACACAGTGCTGGGGCCCACAATTCCAGGAGAGAGGTGTATGTACACAGTGGTGGGGCCCACAACTCCAGGACATCTATCCCTCTGCACATGTGCCCCGCGTCCAGCGGCTGCACTAGGGCCACAATTTCAGCTAACAATCCTGTCATGTGGAGAGAGGCTTTTCTGTCTGATCCTCTACAGCTCACAGGGAGGTCATGATGGATAAGCCTGAACATCTGTTCTTTTGGGCCCCAGTCCAAAAGGAAAGACTTGCCCTGAGTTGGGTAGGATTTGAGTAGAGTCCTGGACAGGCTTAGGGTGGATCAGTAAATAGACACGAGGTAAATACAAACCAGGCTAACGGGACCTGACACGTACATGAGTTGCATGAGTTGCTTTATCCACTGCTGAACTAGAGGCACAGAAACCTCAATAGTTCTGCTGTGCCTGGTTACTTTTACTGGGTGAAACTGTACACTCTTCTTAACTTTCAGGACTAGAGCAGAGTAATGATCAGGTGTGTTTGCTCCCAGGTTTCTCACAGTCTGCATCCAAACTGTGAGGCACAGGCACAGATGAAGTCAGGGCATCCTCGTGAGCTGGGAAAAGCTTTCAATCAGTTCAGACATAATCGTGAACTAGACATCTTGTGTGTTATCTACAGTCTGAGTGTGGCACCAGGAATGAGGACAGGAAACACAGCATCAGACGGTTGCTAATCCAAGAGGAGGAAATACTCCGTACAGTACCATGTGTTAAGAAAGAGAAGCCAGTAATAAACTATTAGATGCTGCTACCAGCTTCCTCTTCTGCTCCCCAGGAGTTAGTGGGGATTCTGTATCCACACATTTCTAACCATTTCAGTAAAAGGGGGAGCACAGGGTATTTCTGAGGAGGAGCCCCCATGACAAGGCATTAGCAGATTTGATGGACATGGTACAGGGGCCAGGAGAGATATATATGTGCATATGCACATCCCTGCAGTGATGCAGGGCATAACCTTAATGCTGGAGAGGGTAACTGTCATCTGAGCAGCTTGCAGAAAGGTATGAGAGCACATTCCCAATGAACCATCCAAACTGCATGAATAATTCAGAGTATCATTTACACGACTCACTTAGCTTGTTTTACCTGTGAGTAAGCGTGGAGTATTCTTTGAAGTGGACTGCAGCCTCAAAAACATGCGTACAGCAACTTCTATTTTAACTCCTTTCACTCTGGTATCAAGGGACTACTCAGAGCTGAACAAAGGCCTCCTGGCTCAGAGCCCTGAGTCCCAAAATAATGATGCAGTCCATCAGTCACTGGTGCTCTGTTTGCAATGGTTATTCAGGCTTTGTGCAATTAGATTCACAGGATAAGTAATCCCAGGAGGCTGTGAGCTGGTAGCTCGTTTCAGAGCCATTAATAGATGGTAATAACTGTAATAATAGTAGTAACAGTAATGCAATTTCAGGTATAAGTATCCTTCCTCTTATATTTTGTTGTTCTTCCATCTCACCCTTGGCCAAACCAGGAGATCTCAGGACAATTCCAGGCTATGGTGGAGATGCTGAACAAGCACTGGAGTAGTGTATGAAGGTCTCCCAACACAGGGGTGCACATCCACCTGCTGATTGCTGAAAATCATCCAGGCTTGGATAAGGAGTTCTGAAATCTGATACTTGACTGCCAGCATCAGGACCTGGACTGCTCTGGAATGGGACTCCATGGGACAGAGCATCTATATACTTATGTACAGCAATTTGTACCGTGGGGCCATTTGGATTCGTGGTGAGTACTGAGTGAGAACCGTGTGTTGTTGCGCTGGAGAGCTCTCTAATTATACAACAGCTACACTTTCTGATACTTGTAGTTATCATTAAATCTATAATCATCACATTCCCCACATGTTTGAGAATCTCTCCCATGTTAATACAATATAATTACAACAGCCCCTGTTTCAACATTATCTGCATTAAAAATGAACACCAAAGAGACCATAATGGGTGAAGAGAGGTTAATAATAGGTCATATGGTTAATCTTCCAGTTACAAGGACATACACTAATTACAGGGCTGGGAAAGGAAAGGGCAGCCTGATTGCAATGTGATTATGGTGACCTTGTTAAGAAGTAATTCAAGTCATGGTGGGGACCTCAATAAATAAAGATAATACATCCCTTAGCACCTCCCAGTGAATGTCAGGGTGAACGCTGAGAACAGCGTTAAGCCTGCTCTGCAGACCAGGCTGTGAGAGGATAGAGACTGAGCTGTGTAATTCTCCAACCCTGGCTCAGCACAGTGGGATTACTGGCTTCTCATTCTGCTCACTGAGAAAAACAAAAGCACCATCAACTGATAACAAATTTATCACACTGACTTCTAAAAGGCTCCGCAGTGCAGTGTGTTACAAATTGCAGTGAACTTCAAAACGTTTGAGCAGTGGAGGTGTGGCAGAGCACTGTGATTCACCGTGTTGTCAATGGCATGGGGGCATTGTCAGGGAGATGCAAAAATGCTGATTACCACCTAGACTGAAAAATGTTAAAAGCACACAAATATTCTACTCCTTTTTTAACCCCAAACATAAACTCTGCCACCCAGGAAAACGCATCCTGCAGATTGTAATACCATTTTCATTATCTCAGCAGAGAACTCGCTGCCTGTGCTGCAAACTGGCCCATGGAGAAATTACCAGGCTTCCAAATTTAATTAGGGCAGGACTCAGACAGGGAACACAGTGAGGTTAACACAGATGTCTGTATGTCCCATCATTCTCACGTCCTGTAATGAACAGGCATTCGGGGAACAGTGTAAGTCAGTACTGGAAGCAAAGAGTCTTGCCTTGTATACAGGAGGCTGGCGTCTGCTAAACTCCCATAAGATGCTTGGGTCACTGACATGGAAAGTCTTTTGTTACCCATAATGGTTTCATGTTTTAATTGAGAACAAGGAAAAGCAGTGTCTCCAAAACATCTCAAATCTATATAGAACAACTTCCTCTGGCAGCTTGTTGGCTGGATGTGTGCAAGAAAAGAGCAACAACTTGAGCTGTTGGAATCATNCAGACAGCAATGAGGTCTGCCCTGAGCCTCCTCTTCTCCAGGCTAAACATCCCCAGCTCCCTCAGCCTCTCCTCACAGGGTTTGTGGTTCCAGGCCCTTCACCAACTTTGTCACCCTTCTCTCTCTTCATTTCTGGGTTGGAAAAATGTGCAGAAATGTTACCCACTTTGAATACAGGTTTTTAAAACTGTGTTTGCCTTTATCTAAATCTGTATTTTGCCACACACACAATTCTTCTGGGCTTGGTTATGCCTAGAAATGATCTTCTGCTTAGCTGTCCAAAGCTCTCCTCTTGGGTGTCCAGGAGGCACCAGGATATTTCCTCAGCTTCCTGAGATGCTGTTTTGAGAGCTTTGTGTGCTGAGGGATTTGGAATGCCACAGGCTACCGGTGAATTTTTCCACAAACAGAAAGAGTGTGGGAAGAGCACTGTAACCCTGAAGGTGTGAAGGAAATCTGTGCCAGCTGTTCGTGGGTGGGGATGTGTGTGCAACAATGCAGAAAGCAATTAAGCTTTGAATTCTTTTCTCTGAGATTCTCCTGCTCTGCTCTGGTGAAACCCCACCTGGAGTACTGCATCCAGTTCTGGAGCCCCCCATTACAATAAGAATGTGGATGACCCTCCTCTTCTCCAGGCTAAACACCCCCAGCTCCCTCAGCCTCTCCTCACAGGGCTGTGTTCCAGGCCTCTCACCAGCCTTGTTGCCCTTCTCTGGACATGTTCCAGTTATTTCAACATCTCTCTTGAATTGAGGAGTCCAGAACTGGACACAGCACTCAAGGTGTGGCCTGACCAGTGTTGAGTACAGGGGAAGAATAACCTCCCTTGTCCTACTGGCCACAATATTCCTGATCCAGGCCAGGATGCCATTGGCTATCCTGGCCACCTGGGCACGCTTCTGGCTCATGTTCAGCTACTATCCACCAGCACCTCCTAGGTCCCTTTTTGCCTGGCTGCTCTCCAGCCACTCTGTTCCCAGCCTGCAGTGCTGCTTGGGGTTCTTGTGGCCAATTGTAGGACCCTGCATCTCATCCCATTGGCCTCTCTGCACCCATCCAGCCTGGAAAGGTCCCTCTGCAGGGCTCTCCTACCCTCCAACAGATCCACACCTGCTCCTAGCTTGGTGTCATCTGCAAACTTACTGATGCTGGACTCAATCCCCTCATCCAGATCATCAGTAAAGATATTGCAAGCACCTGGGCAGGTAAGGAGGGTGGGGAAATGGCCAGCAAATTTCCAGCAGCCAGCAGCATAGGGCTGGTATCACCTTGGGTGAATTTCACTCCTTCTTCAGGGATACACAGCTACAGTTTTCAAGTTTTGACAAAGCTTATTTTGTAAAGGTAGCTAAGCTGAATCACAGAGATGTAAAGAGTGATCAAATACAACTTTATGGACCTTACCAGATTTGAGTTACCTCTGATTTGAGAACTTACATGATTGTATCCAATAAAACTTAAGTGTTTATTTCTTGCCCTAAATCAAGGATTTCATCATGCTTGCTAAGGAACATTATTCATAGATTGTTTGTTTGTTTGTTTTAATTCAGTTACTTATTCTCATTTTTTATTTGAAGGCTGAATAGTAAAAACTGCTCACTGGAAGCAATTTAGTCTGTGATTTTTCCTTGTATAGGATGGCACTCAGCTCTTCATGCTACTCAGTCTTTCTGCTGCTCTCCTAAGTTTAAGCATGACAAAAGAAAAGCCAAAGGCTTTGAGTTTTCCATTAGAGTAAAATGCTGTAAAAACCTCTTACATTTCAAACATGTTTTGAGGAAAAGAAAAACAAGAGGATTATTCAGTGAAACAAGGGACAAAGTTGATCACTCTGCATTCTGAGCATACCTGCTATTTTTAGCTGTAGCATCCCTAATGAAAGCCTTGAATAGTACCACTGGGTTTACTCAAGGATCTGGTGTATTGAAACAATCATAGCCTCATCAAGGCTATGAGAGCAGTGATGAGTTTAGAGAAGCAAGCTGTGATATGCTACCCGAGCAGCCACAAAAAGAGATGATTTAGAACAGTTCTTTGGCAAGCAGAACTATTTATTCTGTAAAGTCTAGAGAGTAAATACGGTGAGGTATTCAGTCCTCTAGTTGCTCCCTCAACTTAGAAGTCTGTCTGTGGTCACATTGCAAGTGGAAAATGCATCATAAAATATTGGAGAACAGAGGAACATCTTAGAAGATTTCAATATCTGCTAAGATTTTTGTCTGGTGCCTGAAGCACAAGCAGTATAGGTAAGCCTACTGGGTGCTATGAGGTGTTCAAAAAAAGCCTGGATGAGGCACTTAGTGCCATGGACAGGGCTGGGTGCTAGGTTGGACTGGATGATCTTGGAGGTCTCTTCCAACCTGGTTGATTCTATGATTCTATTAACCTTCTGTCATCATCTGGCAACTCAGTGGGGTCTTGATGCTCACTCCCATCTGCCTTGTTGCAATCCCAAACTATCTGCCTCCCTAGAAGGTCTGTGGATTGATATTAGGATGCCCTCGCTATCCAGTTCTGCTACATACAAAGATCTGTGCAAACTGGAAAGGGCCTAGGAGGTGAGAATGTGAGTGAAACAGAGGAGGCATGCAGAAGATGTAGTGGATTAGGGCTGAAAGGCAAACAGTGTATGAGTCTCTGAAACCTGTTACAATTCTGAAAAACAACAGAAGATCCAATTTATCCTTAATAAGATCAAGAGGCAAATGGATTTTGGTCACCTGGAGAGTTTTCAATTTCAAAAGGAGTCAAAATATATTTTCCAAAACCCTGACTTTTTCATTGGAAAACCCAGAGATAGGCCATTTAACAAGTACAGGTCTTTTCCCCATGATGGGGGGCACACATTCAGTCTCAGATTCCTGTGCAGTTGACTGCAGGGTCTTCAAACCAGTGCTGCTTTTCTTAGCCAGGCTTGGCTGTGTCTTTTATACAGCTGGAGGCTATGCTAGGTGTGATGGTTTGGGTGCTACCCACCCCTCCACACTTTGGGAATCACCCAGACTAGACTCAGTTGGCTCTGGAAATTGAATGAAACTTATTACTTACAGCTTAGCAGAACATACAAGCAGATATTTACAGTATATACAGTTATAGACAGAAATGTACAAGGTAAAAGGTAATATAGAAACACAACTCCCCTCCCAGAAACCAGAGTCCCCAGGAGGGGCTCCCAACTGCCCCTTCACCTTTCCCCTACCCCTCTCAACCTTACCCCAGTCCCAAGGAAGAATGGAGGCTTGGCCAGGGGGTGAGGAAGCAAAGTGGATTAGGAAAGAAAACTAAAAAGGGGGGTGAGGTTAGAGAGATGAAGCTTGGAGCTCCCCAGCAGCAGAAGTAGCCTTATCTATGTTTTGATTCTTATTCTTATACATCTCAGCAAGCCTATGAGGGAAGTAGACATCACCGTTGCTTCCCTTTCACAGCCTGTAATCTAGTTCTTCTCACCAAAACATTCTAG
This sequence comes from Tricholaema leucomelas, assembly GCA_013400475.1. Classification (NCBI taxonomy): domain Eukaryota; kingdom Metazoa; phylum Chordata; class Aves; order Piciformes; family Lybiidae; genus Tricholaema lacrymosa; species Tricholaema leucomelas. Next base: position 63,208 of record WAAF01008249.1, read on the forward strand.
CTGGCTTCAGTCTAGCACAGTGGGATTTGCTTTTCATTCAGCAGTGCTTTATGAGCAGAGTAAAGTATGCAGGCAGTAAAGAAAGGAAGGAGGTGGGTCATCAGATGAGCTGATGGACTGCATCTTGGGAAAAGTGTCCTGTCATTACTGAGCTTGAAACTGCCAAGAATTTGGACTGTTCTATTGTGGTGTCTCAACACTCAGCCTCAGTTTGGGAAGGGCTTCTCCTGATCTTGTGAGTCCTTCTTCTTTCAGATGGGATCCTAGCCATGCTGGTGCAGGGAGAGCAGTGGAAGAAGGAAAAGGGCAAGAGTCCCTCTCTTGTTTGTTCTACATGGCAGTGACATTACTCAGTATTTGCACAAAGTGCTTTTCACTGATTGAGTTTTTATTTATTAGGATGTGTGTTCTTGGGCAGACTGTGTACCTCAGATTGACTTGAATGAATTAATCGACACACACTGTATGCCACTGATCAAACGCAGGATAGCAACAGATGGCCACATGCTAGCAATTTCCTGGCAGATGGGTCCTATCCAGCATCTTTCACTTATCCAATTTAATGCTGAAAACCACAAGCAAACTAATTGAAAAATAGCATCACACACACAAGGCTTCTTTTTCTTTCTTCGCTGTCTTTGCGCCACCTGAATAGTAGTGACAGATTGTGCTAGTTTGAACCTAGCTGGGATGTTTTGGTGAGAAGAATTAGATCGTAGGCTGTGAAAAGGAGGCCAAAAAATGGTGATGTCTATTTCACTCATAGGCTTGCTGAGATGCATAAGAACAAGAATATAAACATAGATAAGGCAGTTGATTGCTCTCTGTCTTTGGGGCTGCATGAACTTATCTCTCTCTCTCCTAACCTGCCATCTGTGTGACTAAGCCATCTGCTTCCTAACCCCCTGGCCAATCCTCCAAATCACCTTGAAAATAAGGCAAAGTCTGGGGTAAGGTAGAGGGGTGGGGAGAAGGTGGAAGGGTGGTAGGGAGCCCCTTCAGGAGGCTCAGGTTTTTGGAAGGGCTGTTGTGATTCTGTATTAGTTTTTAACTTGTATATTCCTGTCTATAGCTGTACCTATTGTAAATACCTGCTTGTATCTTGTGCTAAGCTGTAAATATAAAGCTTCATTCAATTTTCCAGAGCCACCAAGTCTAGTCTGGGTGATTTTCTTAAGAGTTGGGGGGGGGGAGGTAACACCCAAACCATCACACTGATGTATTATCAGAGCCACAGTGCCTGCAAGGAGACTAATAAAAACATAACTTCAATCTGTTTTGACAAGTGCAAGTAAAACTTTAAAGTATTAATAATTACATCAGTCAAAATCACCAACCATGACATATGGCAGAGAAAGGAAAACAGGTATTCATGTCACCAGAGTGACTTCTAATACAACCAGAGTACAAAGGTGTTTTTATCTCCTTTCTTCCACTTTTTCTGTGGAGAAAGGAATTAAGCAAGCCTGGGTCAAAGAGAGCAATGTCCTTTTTCCCGATTCAGGCTTCAGCCTGGAGAAGAGGAGGCTTAGGGATGACCTCATTGCTGTCTACAACTACCTGAAGGGAGGCTGTAGCCAGATGCAGGTTGGTCTCTTCTGCCAAGCAACCAGCAATAGAACAAGGGGACACAGTCTCAAGTTGTGCCAGAGAAAATCTAGGCTGGATGTTAGGAGGAAGTTCTTCCCAGAGAGAGTGATTGGCATTGGAATGGGCTGCCCAGGGAGGTGGTGGAGTCACCGTCCCTGGAGGTGCTCAAGAAAAGACTGGATGAGGCACTTAGTGCCATGGTCTAGTTGACTGGATAGGGCTGGGTGCTAGGTTGGACTGGATGATCTCGGAGGTCTCTTCCAACCCGGTTGATTCTATGATCCCATGATTATACCCTGTTGGAGCAATATTATGTACAGCCAATCATTTGTTCGCTTAATATTTTAAAAAGTTGTGTGAAATTACTGCCCATAAATATGTTCTTCACCTCCCTGCTTGACTGATGCAAGCCACCTAACCAGGTGAGTAGCCCTAATCTCTTTCAAGGAGTGGAACAGGGTTCCTGAATGCACCACAGCAGGGGGCCCTTTGATCACTGTGTGTTGCAGTTGAAGGGTGATGTCTTCTGAAGCAGTTGCAGTTTTTCTTCTGGTGAATATCCGCCTATAGTTTAGGGTTGATGAGTTCTTCCAATGGATCAAGCCCTGATAGATGTGCAGAGGCAGAAATCTCTGACTGAAGAGCTTTTTGTCTAAGTAGGAAACAAAACAGTAGCTGGAGACAGGCAGACTGACTAGGAGGAAAGGGAGAAAGCAAGAAACAAGGAGATAAAATTGGTCAGGATGGCGGCTAACAGTCTCAGCATCTCAGCAGACTGACTGATATCAAGCTGAGAACTTTGGCAAAAGGCCATCCTAGCTCAACAGTGGAAGGAAGGCAGCAACTGGAAATGAAATGGCACTATGTAATAAATGGTGGGGGGGAAAAAGGAAAGTAGCTAGCAATCAATATAAATGAGAAGTTAATGAGGTACAGAGAAATTATAAATGCATATAAAAGGCACCAGAGAAAAATCCATCCCTAGGAACAATAAAAGGAGGTTTTGAAGAACAACTGCCAGGAAGAAGAGAAAAGCAAGAACTGAGATCCTAGAAGTTTTCAGAAGGAGATGGAGAGATGGGTAGAATGGTTCAGAACTGACATAAATATCCCACAAGCAATTTTGTTGTGTTATCAGGAAGAGCAGGAGGATGCACCTATTTCACACATACTTCACAGACTTCCCTCTGATCTAGGCCAAGCAGTATCCAATCAGATAATGATAGAATCAGTCAGGGTTGGAAGGGACCACAAGGATCATCTAGTTTCAACTCCCCTGCCATAGGCAGGGACACCCTACCCTAGAGCAGGCTGGCCACAGCCTCATCCAGCCTGGCCTTAAACACCTCCAGGCATGGGGCCTCAACCACTTCCCTGGGCAACCCATTCCAGGCTCTCACCACTCTCATGATGAACAACTTCCTCCTCATGTCCAGGCTGAACCTACCCATCTCCAGCTTTGCTCCATTCCCCCTAGTCCTGTCACTACCTGAGAGCCTAAAAAGTCCCTCCCCAGCTTTTTTGTAGGCCCCCTTCAGATCCTGGAAGGCCACAAGAAGGTCACCTCACAGCCTCCTCTTCTCCAGACTGAACAGCCCCAACTCTTTCAGTCTGTCCTCCTAAGAGAGCTGCTCCATCTCTCTGATGATCCTTGTGGCCCTTCTCTGCACATGCTCCAGCATCTCCACATCCTTCTTGTAATGGGGGCTCCAGAACTGGATGCAATTATCAAATTAAATTATCAAATGAATTATAAAATATTACAAAACTACCAAGAAATGCCAATGTGATGCAAAAGGTGTCAAAGGAGTAAATAAAAGTACCAATCAGTCATCAAAGCACTCTGGTTTTCTTGCTAATCTGAGCCTACTCTAAGAAATTGAGTTTTTATACAGGAAGGTGCAAAATCTCTTGTTGTGGTAGGCCTGATAGGCCAAAAAATAGACTTATCCATGCCCTGGGTTGCCCAGATATGTTTTTCTGCTCTCCCACCCTTCTGCTGTGGGGAGAAGCAACCACGGGAAAGAGGACAAAGGACCTGGAGCCATTGAGTCTAATGACTCTGGCTTGTCCAGACATGTTCACCTGCTCCTCTTCCTTCTGTGCTGGGGAAAGCAACCACAGGAAAGAAAAAATGAAAGCCTGGCTTTGCCTGATACGGTCAAGCTTGGCCAAGTGCTGTTCTGATTGGCTAATCTATGTCCAAAGGCCCATTAATGTCAGGCTGGTAGTGATAAAAAAGGATGAGCAGGTAACATGGTGCTGGTGCTGGTGCTGCTGCCTCATTGCATCCTGAAACTCTACTGCCTTGAGTTTACCAGGAACAGGCTCTAGATGCCTGCACATGATTGGCCTGCACAGCCAGCATGACATTGTGCCAAGACTGCCCATCACACTGCATCCTGCCTGCCCCTCTGCAAGACTTCTGCTGAATGGGGAATGAAGAGGAACCAAGTCAGAGACTATGATGTAGACTCCCAGCTTCCTGAGAAAAGAGCCTGGGAAACTCACAGTATCACAGTATCACCAAGGTTGGAAGAGACCTCACAGATCATCAAGTCCAACCCATTACCACAGAGCTCAAGGCTAGACCATGGCACCAAGTGCCACGTCCAATCCTGCCTTGAACAGCTCCAGGGACGGCGACTCCACCACCTCCCTGGGCAGCCCATTCCAGTCTCTAATGGCTTTGAGGCCACCGACAGCAACCTCTCCATGTGCTTTGGGTACTGTCTGATCATATTTCATGAGTAAATACTTAAAAGCCTCTTGTAATTCACTGATTGCTTTCTGCCACAAGCAGAAAGACGCTTGCTGTGCCCTCTAGTGGCTAAGCAGTGTAATTAACTGCAAGAATCTTCTCTTCCAGCATAATGTTTGCATTTGCCACTTTAAGAAATAAGTGCTCTGGGTTTGCCTGTTCCTTGCATGTATACATTTCCAAACTGTGCTTTTTTAACCTTATGAATAAGTTTTCTGGCAAGTTTTAATGTTAATAAACAGTTTTCATAGCTACTAATAATCTCACTTTGGGAGGGGACACAATGGCCCAAGGCTTTGCTTTCCTCCCACCCTTGCTTCCTCCATCAGCAGAAGGGTAGGGCAAACCAGGACATCTAATAGACCTATTAGCCTTTGTGCTAGTTTGAGCCTAGCTAGAATGTTTTGGTGAGGACTAGATCATAGGCTGTGAAATGAAAACAATGATGATGTCTACTTCGCTCACAGTCTTGCTGAGATGTGTAGAAAGGAAAAGCAAAACATTAGATAAGGTCACTTAGCTTGAGCACTTCGCTCTGGGCTNTGCCTGAGCTCCTGAGAAAATCCAGCACTATGTGGCAAGACATGATCCACTGGCAGCTCAGAGGTTAATATAACAAATTTTGAGCACTATTTTTCCTCTCCTGGTAGAGACTCTGAGAGAGAAGGATCAGCATAAGCTGTCCCCATGAGCACTATCTCATTCCAGCACTGAAAAAGAAAAATCAGCTGCAATGTTTCTGAAAGCTTCTTCTGTATTTCTTTGTGAGAACAGCTTTAGGAAGATATAAATATGTAGATAAATGAACATATATATATTAAAAAAAAATCTTTTTTGCATAACAAGAAAGAATAGTGTCACTGAAAATGGTTTGCTTTTGCCATGCATTTAAATTCTTGTTCACAAATGTAAAAAGTTTGCCTTAGCTCTATTTTATTTTTCTTTTTTAAAAGGGATGAAAATGGAAACTGTTTTGTCAAAACTTCCATGTCATTAAAAAGCCTTTTTTCTTCGTTGAAAAAAAAAAGATTTAAATGGTACTTTTGACTAGAATCATTACAGAAGCAAAACCAATCTGAAAAGGAACAGGATAAAGACTGCTTTAGCCACTCCACTGCGTTCAGTATCAATCTTGAGCACGGCCAGATTCCCAATTGAGGGTCATATCTGTTTAAGCAGGAGACTTCCTTCCTCCCTTCTATTCCTGTGAAATTCACAGCGTTCCTCTGGCAGTCCTATCTGTCAGGAAATACAAGGAGTACATTNCTTCCAGGACACAGTGCATGCCAGAATGCCTGAGCTCCTGAGAAAATCCAGCACTATGTGGCAAGACATGATCCACTGGCAGCTCAGAGGTTAATATAACAAATTTTGAGCACTATTTTTCCTCTCCTGGTAGAGACTCTGAGAGAGAAGGATCAGCATAAGCTGTCCCCATGAGCACTATCTCATTCCAGCACTGAAAAAGAAAAATCAGCTGCAATGTTTCTGAAAGCTTCTTCTGTATTTCTTTGTGAGAACAGCTTTAGGAAGATATAAATATGTAGATAAATGAACATATATATATTAAAAAAAAAAAGATTTAAATGGTACTTTTGACTAGAATCATTACAGAAGCAAAACCAATCTGAAAAGGAACAGGATAAAGACTGCTTTAGCCACTCCACTGCGTTCAGTATCAATCTTGAGCACGGCCAGATTCCCAATTGAGGGTCATATCTGTTTAAGCAGGAGACTTCCTTCCTCCCTTCTATTCCTGTGAAATTCACAGCGTTCCTCTGGCAGTCCTATCTGTCAGGAAATACAAGGAGTACATTCCCTGACAACTACCAATCCCCAAGTGATTGAGTAGAGGTTCCTGAAGAGGTACAGATTAAAAGATGCAGAAAAAATGGATGGCTTTGAGGAAGGGGAGAAATAAAAACCAAAGGGATGGAGGAAAAAGGGGATATTCCAGAGATACAAAGACTTGGGTGCTCGTAATAAAACAGCCACCCCAGTGGCTGGAGGGACATACTGGTATTTGGGTTGGGAAGATCAGGACGTGCTACCTTCTTGCACCACTGCATTGCCCCACCCTGGCAGGCCCTAGTGACATCGTCTTTGCTATGTGCTGCTTTCCCTCACATAAGGGCCCCTACAGAAAGGGGCAGCTGGCAGCAAGAAGGATAGCAGTGAGGTCAGTATCTAACCCTGTCTAGTTAATCAGCACTCCCTGCCCAAAAGGCTGAAAGAAACAGCAGGCTTAGCAGTGAAAATACCTTCCCCATGCATTTCAGTGCAGGAGTCAGTCAGTAATTCCTGGAAATGGTTAATTGCTGGCCAGCTTTGATCTTCTTGAAACAGAAATCAATTCACATACTGACAATTTCTCAAAAAAGGGCATAGCTCAGCACTCAGAAGCTTCCTCCACTCTTGGATATGTCTCCTGTTTCTCCATCATTCCTTCCTTAGCTCTTAGGATAATTGTATGTAATGCAGAGGTGATGGAGGGTCTGTGCAGGGAGACCATGGAGCTACCTTTTCATTTCACAGAAGGAGGAACCCTGGCTAAAGAAAGTCATTAAACATCTTCAAGAGCAGAAAGCCTGTAGACACAAGCAGCAAGGCATGAAATCTGAATGTTACCATGGCATTCAGCCTCTAGGACTGGCCACAGTCACTCTGAATGCAATTCCTGATGAAAAGAACAGGTGAACATGTGCCTTGGTTTCAGTTGTCTAGATACAGGTGTCCAGTGTCACCCAGATGTTTTCAGATAACTTATCTACCCTCCAGCTGCTATCTGAGAATGACATGGATGTCACATACACCAGACTTTCCAGTGTGTCCTGGTTGCCCAAGGAAGCATGAGCTGGTTCTAGACACCTCAGAAGCCTGCCATAAGGGTGAGAAACTCTCACCTAAGGTGTCCATGCTGGGCTCTTGATAGGAGATTTCTCATCAGTGTGCATTTGTTAGTAGATTATGGGCTGCAGCACAGGCACACATGAAGCTGGAGCATCTACACCTCCATCAGAAGGGATGTGAAGCAAGAAAACTCACACCTCAGGGGGTTGAGATGTTGTGCTTGTGGACCACATGGCTTGGGGAGAGAATATAATTCAGGGTGGGTGGGGCTGCAAAGCTAGAATTTGGGGAATTGGTCATAGAGGGATGTTTGGAAGTCTGTAGTAGTATAGCAACCTTTGTGTAAGTATCTGCTATTGTGGTTTATTTGTTGTGCTGCCAGTATTGACCCTGAATGCATAGTTATTTGACCACTGATTAATTGCATGCTTTCAACAAGCCAACAAACCACTCTGATCCTGATTTTGACTTAAAATGACGTAATCATTTTTTCTTTGCTACCCTTATCTTTACAGTTAGAAAAGCCTGGAGAAGGATTCAGCCCACTTTGCAGTACATGCAGTGCATGCTCATCTCCCTTGGCTCGACTGATGGCATCTAAACCAGTTGTCCTGGCCATAAAAGCAACTCCAGCAGATAGCTCATACACAAACACTCACATTTAGGTATCTTAGTTTCAAGATAAACCATATACCTTCAGCTGTCTGAAAATGAGCCACTTCTTCTGAGATTGTAGTCCAGAGGAGGTTTTCTTACTGAGCCATTCTTCCAGTACAAAAATTGGCATCTAAGCTCGGATTAATTGAAGTATAGAATCATAGAATCAACCAGGTTGGAAGAGACCTCCAAGGTCATCCAGTCCAACCTAGTGCCCAGCCCCAGCCAATCAACTAGACCATGGCACTAAGTGCCTCATCCTGCCTTTTCTTGAACACCTTCTGGGATAGCAACTCCACCACATCTCTGGGCAGCCCATTCCAATGGCAAGTCGCTCTCTCTGTGAAGAACTTCTTTCTACAAGTATCTGCTTCCTACAAGTGCCTGTTTCTCTCCATCAGATACAAATAAGGATGTATTTGCCTATATGCCTTTTCTAGGGGATGACCTAGGGTGGTGACATCAGCTAAACACAGGGTGCAGATAAAACTTATCCTGCATACAGGCACATGCCACAGTGATTCACTACAGAGCTGCAAAATTCTTCATGTTTACTTGGAAGGCTCTACTTCACTTTAACTCCTGCCACCACACAATGGAGGGGAAGACATAAAGGAAACTCAGTGGTATTCTGGAAACCAGAGAGGGGTGACAAGTAGAATAGAATCAACCAGGTTGGAAGAGACCTCCAAGATCATCCAGTCCAACCTAGCACCCAGCTCTAGACAGTCAACTAGACCACGGCACTAAGTGCCTCATCCAGGCTTTTCTTCAACACCTCCAGGGATGGTGACTCCACCACCTCCCTGGGCAGCCCATTCCAATGCCAATCACTCTCTCTGCCAACAACTTCCTCCTAACATCCAGTCTAGACCTCCTCCAACACAACTTGAGACTGTGTCCCCTTGTTCTGCTGCTGGTTGTCTGGGAGAAGAGACCAACCCCCACCTGGCTACAGCCTCCCTTCAGGTAGTTGTAGACAGCAATGAGGTCACCCCTGAGCCTCCTCTTCTCCAAGCTGCACACCCCCAGCTCCCTCAGCCTCTCCTCATAGGGTTTGTGTTCCAGGCCCTTCACCAGCCTTGTTGCCCTTCTCTGGACATGTTCCAGCACCTCAACATCTCTCTTGAATTGAGGAGCCCAGAACTGGACACAGTACTCAAGGTGTGGCCTGACCACTGTTGAGTACAGGGGAAGAATAACCTCCCTCATCCCTTTGGCACCTTAACAACTACGCTGTCTTTTAAACCCCATTTGGCAAAAATCTGCCCCTCCCATAAGTGCTGATGCCTGTTTGTCATCATGTTGTATGTTAAGTTAATAGTTAGCCTCTACTACACTCTGTTGTAGCCTAAGGTAATACCTTTTAAATGTACTTTTATTACTTTCAGGAATAAGTTAAAACACAATAGCATGTTTCTCGTTTGAGCAATATGATTAACCTTTCCTGGAAGAAGAGAGTCTGTGTTATAATATTTAATGGTAAAATCAATACATTATTTTCTTGCATTATATTTATATATATGCCCTCTTGCCATGGCATCCAAGCACAGAGAGAAAGCTGATCTTTCTCATGCAAGAGAGTTTTCAGTCCCCTGTCACATCAAGTCTCTTTCCTTTTTTGGACTTGCATCTACATTTAGACAATTCCATGTTTTTGAATCAGAAATATGTGCTTAGTAATGAATAGAATAGAAGAGAATAGAATCAGCCAGGTTGGAAAAGACCTCCAAGATCATCCAATCCAACCTAGCACCCAGCCCTAGCCAGTCAACTAGACCATGGCACTAAGTGCCTCAGCCAGGCTTTCCCTGAACACCTCCAGGGACGGTGACTCCACCACCTCCCTGGGCAGCCCATTCCAATGCCAGTCACTCTCTCTGCCAACAACTTCCTCCTAACATCCAGCCTATACTTCCCCTGACACAACTTGAGGCTGTGTCCCCTTGTTCTGTTGAAAACAGGTCCAGAGAAAATAGCTTTGAATCTAGTAGTCCAAACTCTGCCCTGCTAGAGACCTCATACTCTTCACAGCCCCAGCACTGTGCAGTGCTGCAGTAATGCACAGACAGGCTCAAGTCCCCATGGTGCTGAGTAAGCACCACTCACAGACATGAGGAGGAGCAAATTGTGCTCATGGGTTTACAGTCACCAGGGAAATGCCCTATTTCTGACACTTTGATGGAAACTTCTTTCAGCTCAAATGATCCAAGGGGCAAAAATTGTAAGGAAATTAGAATAAGAGTAAGTTTATTAGCTTGTTGTGTGTCTGAGTGTGCCCCGTTCCTTCCCCACTGAGCCTCTCACAAAGCTATTAACGTCTCCTGCAACTTCAGTTATAGAATCATAGCATCATAGAACCAACCAGGTTGGAAGAGAACTCCAAGATCATCCAGTCCAACCTAGCACCCAGCCCTAGCCAGTCAACTAGACCATGGCACTAAGTGCCTCAGCCAGGCTTTTCTTCAACACCTCCAGGGATGGTGACTCCACCACCTCCCTGGGCAGCCCATTCCAATGCCAATCACTCTCTCTGGCAACAACTTCCTCCTAACAGCCAGACTATATTTCCCCCAGGCACAACTTGAGACTGTGTCCCCTTGTTCTGTTGCTGCTTGCCTGGCAGAAGAGACCAACCCCACCTGGCCACAGCCTCCCTTCAAGTAGTTGTAGACAGCAATGAGGTCAGCCCTGAGCCTCCTCTTCTCCAGGCTAAACACCCCCAGCTCCCTCAGCCTCTCCTCATAGAGTTTTTGTTTCAGGCCTCTCAACAGCTTCGTCACCCTTCTCTGGACACATTCCAGTATCTCAACATCTCTCTTGAATTGAGGGGCCTGGAACTGGACACAGGACTCAAGGTGTGGCCTGACCAGTGTTGAGTACACTGGTCACCTCTCCATCCCCTAAAAAATAAGTAAGATGGGAGACAATTCTGATTTATTGACGATATTAAGGCAAGAAAAGGAATTAAAAACCAATTCCCCAGCTCATGAATTAGAACTGCCAAAGCTCCATCTCTAATAATTCGTAACATAGCTAAAGAACTTTTAAAAGGATGAGGAAAAAACTACTGCTTCTAGTTCATAAACAGAAAGGAGATCCATTTGATGCAAAGCCCACAATCTAAATTAATATTTCACCATTTATTTCTTGGGAATAAATTGTTTTCTCAGCTAATGGACCTGGGCATGTTTCAGCAGCAGCAGGGGAAGTATTTTGCAGATTTACCCTGTAGAAGGTTTTGAAGTGCAGTGGGATTTTTTTACTGCAAAAGTTTCTTCTCTACTTTTAGAAGAAATCCCAGCTGAAAATATGGTAAAATAAGATAATACCTGGATCACTTATCCCAGATTTTCAGCTAAAGAGCAATGGAGGGTGGTTCCAACCCAGTACAGCCAGTATGCTGCCAAAGTGCACAGCAGTGGGTTGTAACTATGATCCAGGTCCCATGGTACCTGCACCGCCCTTGACAATCAGGACCATTGTGCTTGACAAGGAGCTGTCCTGATGCCTTACCCTTTCTTCCTCTGCAGACTCAGGTCTCATCAATCAGAATCATAGAATCAACCAGGTTGGAAGAGACCTCCAAGATCATCCACTGCAACCTAGCACCCAGCCCTAGCCAATCAACTAGACCATGGCACTAAGTGTCTCATCCAGGCTTTTCTTCAACACCTCCAGGGATGGTGACTCCACCACCTTCCTGAGCAGCTCATTCCAATGGAAAATCACTCTCTTTGGGAAGAACTTCCTCCTAACATCCAGCCAGTACCTCCCCCAGTACAACTTCAGACTGTGTCCCCTTCTGCCTTTGCCCCTATAAGGGGCAATTTCAATAGCAGCCTCTCTGTCCTCTCCATCAGCCTACATGCTGCTGTCTGATTGCGCCTTCACACATGCTGACTATGACAATGCCAGGCCAGCACTGGTGCATAGGTGTCAGGTAGAAAACCTGGCAGTTATCTTTTATANTGATCATCTTCGTGGCTCTATGCTAGATTGGCTGAAGCCCCATCCCACTGATACAGCTGTCAGAACCATTTACACTCAGTGAGTTTAATCACAGGATCACAGGATAGCAGAGGTTGGAGGGGACCCAAGGTGATCAGCGAGTCTGACCCCCAGGTTCACAGAAGCACACATCCAGACAGGCCTTGAAAGTCTCCAGGGAAGGAGACTCTACAACCTCTCTGGGGAGCCTGTTCCCGTGCTCTGTGACCCTTACAGTAAAGAAATTCCCCCTTGTGTTGAGGTGGAACCTCTTGTGCTGCAACTCACACCCATTACTCCTTGTCCTATCACTGGGAGCAAGTGAGCAGAGCCTGTCCCCCCTCTCCTGACCAGCCCTCAGATGTTCATAAAATCTTCTCTCAGTCTTCTCCAGACTAAACAGTCCCAGGTCCCTCAGCCTCTCCTCATCAGGCAGTGTTCCAGTTCCCTAATAATCCTTGTAGCTCTCCACTGGACCCTTTCCAGCAGATCCCTGTCCCTTTTGAACTGGGAAGCCCAAAACAGAATGCAGTACTCAAGATGAGGTCTCAGCAGGACAGAGCAGAGGGGAAGGAGAACCTCCCTTGATCTGCTGGACACACTCTTCTTAACACACTCCAAGGTCCTATTAGCCCTCTTGGCCTCAAGTGCTATCCCATAGTTAACTTGTTATCCAACAAGTTCTGAATCAATAGATGTAGCCCACAGTAACAAATTGAGATGGTATTTGCTTTGTGCTATAGCAAAACATAAGTGAGGGATATTTGCTGAGTCACACTTCTGCCTGGCTTGTGGTTTATAGCAGCTTCTGTGTGGAGCTGGAGATGATGAAGTCCAAGCACTGCTAGACATTAAAATGTCTGGGCATGGTGACACATTTTTTTTCCTTAGAAGCTAACTAAATCTCCAAAAAGTGATACCAAAAGGCTTGTTGTGTGAGGCACAACAAACTTTAAACATAACAGAGATGGAAAATCCCATGGCTAGACACACAGACAAGTTCAAAACTACCTACTAGTGACACTTAGACCCAGGACCCTTTGCCAGACACCTGGGTGTCTGATAGAAGGTCCTAAACATTAAAGCATAAGAAGATGTTATCCACTGAGGCCTTGAGCAACCTGCTCTAGTGTCCCTGCCTATGACACGGGGCTGGAACTGGATGATCCTTGAGGCCCCTTCCAACTGAAACCATTCTATGATTCTATGATACATAGGCCTTGTAATCTGAAAGGAGATGGTGTCCCTATCATAATAATCCCTGAGATGACGATTAAGTGGGTATAAAGCCAGACAGGCATCTTATAGGCTGCCCAGGGAGGTGGTGGAGTCACCATCCCTGGAGGTGTTCAGGAAAAGCCTGGATGAGGCACTTAGTGCCATGGTCTAGTTGACTGGCTAGGGCTGGGTGCTAGGTTGGACTGGATGATCTCAGAGGTCTCTTCCAACCTGGTTGATTCTACTCTATTCTATTCTATTCTATTCTATTATGTGTGAATATGGAGAAGCAAAATGAGATTCAGAATCACGATAGTAGTGTGAAAATGCTGCTGTGAACCATTAGATGGTGAGTGTTACATTTAATAGATAGCTTTAATCCAGTAAACTTCAATGTACTTAAAACAGAATATCTTCAGGGTTTTCATAATAAATTTAATACTTCAAAGAGACATTGACTAATGGTTCTCACAAATTATTGGGCAGATCTTTCCCTATAGGAAATCAATTAAAGTTGAATCTTATTGATTTTTAACTCATTTCTCCATACAGTTTAAAACCAGGCTTTGAGCTCTTCTTTGGATAGAACCCCAATAATCTATTCTTTTCCATGGCTAAGGCAGAAGTAACTTTAAAATCACATCAGGTAAAAGAAAGTAAGTATTACCCCATTAATTGCCTTAGTTTTAAAAGTCAAGACTCTTTTTGTGCATGTAATCTACTTGAGGGGAAGCAAGAGGAATTCTATTTAACATTGAAATAGTGAAAGCTGAAGGGAGGCTGTAGCCAGGTAGGGTCTGGTCTCTTCTGCCAGGCAACCAGCAAGAGAACAAGGGAACACAGTCTCAAGTTGTGCTGGGGGAGGTCTAGGCGGGATGTTAGGAGGAAGTTGTTGCCAGAGAGAGTGATTGGCATTGGAATGGGCTGCCCAAGGAGGTGGTGGAATCGCCGTCCCTGGAGGTGTTCAAGCAAAGCCTGGACGAGGCACTTAGTGCCATGGTCTAGTTGATTGTCTCAGGCTGGGTGCTAAGTTGGACTGGATGATCTTGGAGGTCTCTTCCAACCTGGTTGATTCTATGATTCTATGGTCCAGTTGATTGTCTCAGGCTGGGTGCTAGGTTGGACTGGATGATCTTGGAGTTCTCTTCCAACCTGGTTGATTCTATGATTCTATGACAATTTTGTGCACACATAAACCTGAAAGCTGATGTGGGGCAGCAGTGGAAAATAGACACAGTGCTGACTCACTGGAGTGAGATGAAAGTGATTTCCAGTCACCATTTGCAGATACAGAGTAAAGAATAGTGCAGAATCTTCTTAGGAAGTATTCTTGTGGCCTAGCCTTTCTGTGAGTTTCATGGTGGGTTTTATTTCTTCTTAGGCTGAACAATAACTTGGTTCAAACACCTTTGCTAGATCATTTGCTAGATTAGGTAACTAGTTCTAGTCTGTGAAGGTTCCCTCTCTTAAATTTTGATTGAGCTGGCATCTCTGCAGTCTAGTTCATCTGATCTGTGCTAGACATCTATTTTAAGGGAGGTAAATCACACCGTGCTAGATTCCATTTCTCTCTTCTGACCATAGTCATCAGTGATCCTTGTAATGCAGATATAGATGTGCAGATATAGATCATAGATGTCTAAGTCTGGGCAGATTAATGCTACCCTGTGTACCTGTGTGGAGAGAAAACCTTAATCTTACTGACAACAGCATAATAAGATTTTGCAGCTGGAAACTGAAGACAGATATATTGAGATAAAGGGTAAGGCAGAAATTCTCAATCACTGAGTTAATTAGAACAAATTTACTCAGAAGGTTGTGACTTCCTCATCACCTGGAGAGTTTAAATCAAGTCTGGATTACAAAATATGTTTCACCTCAGCTACAAGCATTGGAAATTGCTATGGGAGCAAAGGAGGCTTTGGCATCTGTTGTGTCAGAAAGTTAGTGCAAATGGTTTCTTCTGGAGCTCAGGTATTCCCTTCTTCCTGCTCCAGTTCACACAGAAACCCAAATTAAAGCAAACACCACACTGATTTCATTTGGCTTCATGACATATTGTAATCAGCAGGGAGGCAGCAGTGAAATGACATCTCCAGCACAGCCAGCAGCAGCCTTTGCTCCTGCCCTCGTCCCTCCATGTAGCCTCAAGCCCTGTTCTCTCCCGGTTGAGGGCTTTGGGAAATCTGCCCTGGCATACCCTCAGGATTTTTGGCTCTGTTTATCTTATGACTAATTTTGTGCTGTCTGTAACTGGAAAACCACCATTCCAGATGACCAGTCTCCAGAAAGCCATGTGAGATGCCACCCAGAAACTGGTGTCTGCTAAAGTGTTGGTAGATGGACCGAACAATTGCAGCACAGATCTTGCAGCGAGAGCCAGCAGAAGCAGCAGCTCACGTGTAAGGAAGTATGGCCATGTGTGAGGCTTAGCATATCAACACTGTTGAGGACAGAAAGTCATAAACTGTGCACACCTGAGGTACATCTCTACATGAGGATGGCCAGCACAACAGGAATGCAGCAAGCCAAGGCTTTTAAGTCCAGCTAAGCTTTACTTAGTCCCAAGGACATGCAAAGCAAAGATGATTAAAAACTCTTTTGTTCCTTCAGCAAACTGGAGGACTATTGGCTCCTTACCACGGATTAGAGCACTTCCAGGCCAATTCTCATTTGCATCAGCAGAAAAGGACTCTCTGGCCTGTGCTGCTGGCTGACTACATACGCTGGCAGGGGATGGATGGTTGATCCAGACACCCTTGCTGGAAGCTCTGAGGACAAAGCAGGAACAGATGCCACTTCTTTTTTCCCAGTGGGTAGAAGACTGCAGATCTGTCTCATCTCTCTGGAAGCTTTGGAAATGAAATCAGCATTGGAAATAAATTCCAGAAGCCATTAATCTGTCTCGCTTCTGACATGAAAGGATAAAATATAGATCTGTTTAAAAAAAAAAAACCAAAAAAACAAAACACATCAAAAACCACAACAAAAAACAAAACCCAGAAGTTGTGAGCAGTATATTTTCATTTTCCAAATTACTGAAAGAGCAAAACATGAATCCTGCTCTGTCAGCCTGAGAAAATGTTTGATTTCCCCCCCAAAGGAGAAGCAAACGTTAAGATAATGCCATGAGTAAATGGCAGAGAGAGAGTGCAGTTAGATGAACTGCAATGTGCTGCAGCCATCAATAGAGGCCAAATGTATCTATTGGTAATGAGAAAACTTGAGCAGACAATTTTTTTTCTTGATTGAGTTATTAGAACATTACAAGGTAAGTATTCTGTACAGCAGGGCCAAGAGGCCCAGGGGGCACAGCCTCTTAGGGGGAATGGCATATAGCAGTACACAAAGTCTTCTTTGCAGGTCCTCTGTCTTTCATTCAAAGGCAAGGGGTTGGATTTGATGATTTCTGGAGGCTCTTTCCAATGCCTACCATTCCTGATACAAATATATATATACATAAACAATATTTTATGTGCTGGGGGAGGTCTAGGCTGGATGTTAGGAGGAAGTTCTTCACAGAGAGAGTGATTGGCATTGGAATGGGCTGCCCAGGGAGGTGGTGGAGTGCCCATCCCAAGCAAAGCCTGGCTGAGGCACTTAGTGCCATGGTCTAGTTGACTGGATAGGGCTGGGTGCTAGGTTGGACTGGATGATCTTGGAAGTCTCTTCCAACCTGGTTGATTCTATGAATAAGTAGTATCTTTTATGAAAAATACATTAGCATATTGCCTAAAAGTAGGCAACTGCCTCTTTTTGAAGGTATCTAACTATAACAGTGAAAGATCAAGAAATGCAGGTCCTCAAAAAATTGAATTAGAAGAAGGCTTTTAATTAAAGACACTTTTAGTCACAAAGATTGTAGAGGTAAAATATACAGAAGCAAAGAATGGGAAAACAAAACATCAATGAATTTAGGAGTAAATGAATCATTTTCTTGCTCAAAGTGGCAAGTAGGAGGCAGAAGATTCAGGAAAAAAACATAAATGGAAGAAGAGTGAAGAAAAATAAGTAGGAGAATGGCCACAGTTTATCATGTCAAGTCTTGGATCAGTGCCACAGGTCATAAGGCAACATGCCTGTGAGAAGTCTGATGAATGGAGAGGGTGTTTTGGCCAGGAGTGGATTTCTTTAAGGCATAACCCTAAACTCAGATTCTTTGACTTTGGACAGCAGATGCTCCCCCTGTAGCAATCTTTATTTCTTCCTCAGCCTCCAGGGAAGGACTGAAACCACTGGACACAAGGACCCTCTCACTCTGAAACAACCTGCCCATACTGTGGCCCCAGCACCATATGGAGCCATTATTTAAGCAAATCCAGCTCAGGTACTCCTGTCTCAGCCCATATGGCATCAGGGCCACCAACAGAGGAATTCACAATTACAGTTGTCCACCTGATATAGGCTGCAGTAAATGGGGTGCCCAAAGGGGTAGAGACCTGGCAAGGGCATCCCTGCAGGGTCACTCTCTGGCTTGGTACAAGTGGCTAATGGGGAAGGACAACAAAGCTGGTAAAAGGCCTGGAACACAGCCCTGTGAGGAGAGGCTGAAGGAGCTGGGGGTGTTTAGCCTGGAGAAGAGGAGGCTCAGGGCAGACCTCATTGCTGTCTACAACTACCTGAAGGGAGGCTGTAGCCAGGCGGGAGTTGGTCTCTTCTGCCAGGCAAGCAGCAAGAGAGCAAGGGGACACAGTCTCAAGTTGTGCTGGGGGCAGTATAAGCTGGATGTTAGGAGGAAGTTGTTGCCAGAGAGAGTGATTGGCATTGGAATGGGCTGCCCAGGGAGGTGGTGGAGGTGATAAAAAAAAAAAAGCCTGGCTGAGGCACTCAGTGCCATGGTCTAGTTGATTGTCTAGGGCTGGGTGCTAGGTTGTAGTGGATGATCTTGGAGGTCTCTTCCAACCTGGTTGATTCTATGATTCTATGACATGGTCCAACACGTGTCATTCTTAGCAGGGGCAAGGTCTGAGAAGACAGAGATGCAGATTTGGTAGCTAGTCCAGAGCAGCTGGCACAAGTTAGCGGTGGAACAGTCTCCCCCAACACTTGCAAGCAACCAGCCATGCCATGTATAATTCTAGGTGCTCACACGACGTTCATGAGAATGTTCTGCAGGCATTTGCAGCACCAGTAGGAAGAGTGGGCTGCTTTTCTGCCCTTCTTTTCCCTTTGCACAATGTGCTTCCTATTCTGTCTTCAGTAATCCTCATGCCAAGAACAAGGCAACCCTGCTGGGAGGTGATTGCATTATTTTTTTCTTCTCCTTCTGAAGAGTGTGCCATGCTGTGAGGACAGGAGCAGCTCAGTGTACCTGCCTCCAAGGGATAAAATCAACATTTCTGAGGCTCTCCTTCTGGCTGTCCTCCATACACAAATTGCCTGTTGAAGCAGATGTAAATATGAATTCCTTTCCTTTCAGAGAGGCAGAATACCCATCTTCCAATATATCCTTCAATATATCCTTCATATTACAGTATTTGCATATGAATATAACCCAGAAATGCATCTAGAGTCATGCTTTCCTAAAATTTGCAGTAGAAATTATGATCTAATTTCATTTCCTGCATAACATTAGCTGCACCATTGCTCCCCATGATCCCTGCTTTGATGTTGACATGAAGAATATTCAGGCTCAAAGCCTGCAGATGTGTTTTCCAAGCATTGCCTTTCACCAGTGGACTTACTTCTTCTTTCTTTCTCCTCTACTGTGTTCACGTCCAATGCTCTTGGCTGAATGATGTGAGAGGAGCATGGGAATAAGCTCTGTGTATTTTCTGACACTAGCAGCCCTCAAATTGGAGGACATACAGATCATAGAATCATAGAATCAACCAGGGTGGAAAAGACCTCCAAGATCATCCAGTCCAACCTAGCACCCAGCCCTAGCCAGTCAACTAGACCATGGCACTAAGTGCCTCATCCAGCCTTTTCTTCAACACCTCCAGGGATGGTGACCCCAACACCTACCTGGGCAGCCCATTCCAAAGGTAAATCACTCTCTCTGTGAAGAACTGCCTCCTAACATCCAGCCTAGACCTCCCCCCAAACATCCAGCTCATACTGCCCCCAGCACAACTTGAGACTGTGTCCCCTTGTTCTCTTGCTGCTTGCCTGGCAGAAGAGACCAACCCCACCTGGCTACAGCCTCCCTTCAAGTAGTTGTACACAGCAATGAGGTCACCTCTGAGCCTCCTCTTCTCCAGGCTAAACACCCCCAGCTCCCTCAGCCTCTCCTCACAGGGCTGTGTTCCAGGCCCCTCACCAGCTTTGTTGCGCTTCCCTGGACACATTCCAGCACCTCAACATCTCTCTTGAATTGAGGAGCTGAGAACTGGACACAGGACTCAAGGTATGACCTGACCAGTGTTGAGTACAGGGGCAGAATAACCTCCCTTGTCCTACTGGCCACACTGTTCCTGACACAGGAATGCCTTTTTTACACAAGGAAAACACATGAGCAAAAATCTTCCAAATTCTTCATTGAGCAAGGGGAGTGTTGCAATCCTGTATGAGAGAGAGAGGGCATATCCCAATATATTTAGCAAATTATTAAAGTGGAAAGAGACTAATTTTCATTAATTCAGTTGGACTTACCCTTTGCAGCACAACAGCCTGTAGGCAAGAAGAAGAGGTGACACCTTGTTGTGGTGGTTTGGACGTTACCCACCCCCCCACACACACTGGAAATCACCCAGACTAGACTCAGCTGGCTCTGGAAATTGAATGAAGCTTATATTTACAGCTTGGCTCAATATACAAGCAGATATTTACAGTATATACATACATACATATATATATATATATATATATATATACACATATACANATGAGTGAAGTAGACATCACCATTGTTTCTCTTTCACAGCCTGTGATCTAATCCTTCTCACCAAAACATTCTAGCTAGCTTCAAACTAGCACACTTGTACTTTCCTGACAGCATCCAGTACTCATGGTGGGCTTCTCAACAAAGCAGTTGTGGTGGGACATGGCGAAGGTCAGCCAGCAACAACCACTCCAAGGACAGGAAGCCTAGCTGGAGAGGGTGGGGATGTTACATTTTCCAAGGATCCAAAAGAGAAAGTTATAATCTCTCCTTCACATCCGGCAGTGATAAGGCAGGAGGGACAGGGCGTAAGTAGCAGCAGTTTCCTGCAGCATTAGAGAAGTTTGCAGCTGATCCTTGTCTCTGGGGGCTGGGGCTAAAACGTTAGCTGTTTTGGCCTAGGAAGAAAGAACGAATGATGCATCTGTCTGAAGCATCTTATGGGATGCCTTTGCAGTCCACTCCTGAATTTTCAGGGTGAGGAGGCAGATAATTGACAGAGGAAAAAGACAGTGAAGGCCAAGCACTGAGCAGCAAGAAGACACAGTGTTTGTCTGCCAGGGAATGTGGCTTCAGGGAGTCTCTGTGGAGCCATTGACCCCTCACAAGTGTGGACAAGGTCCCATCCACCAACATCCACTTGACATTGCTGGTCAGGTTGAGTGTGTCAACATGCCTGCCATGGTTGGCTCAGCCCTGAATGACAAAGAGCTAATGACTGATGGAGGAGCCTTTAGCATGCTTTTTTTTTCTGGTGCTATCTAAAAACAGAGTTGCAAACTAAACTGCACACCCCAAAGAACCACCATTTGCTACATGTGCATACCAAAACTCATAGCATGTCTCCTGCCAAGAGATCTGGTAGGGAAAAAAATGCTGCTTTGAAATTAACAGGTCAGTTTTTTGGGGGATGTTACAACAAAGTGGACTGCAGCTAAAGGTTGGATTGTTTTTTTCAGCTCATGAAAACCTGGAAATATGGCTTGCAGCTTGCAGCTTGCATCTCCATTTCATACTGAGCCTAAGCCAAGTGTCCTGTCAAGTTGTGTTTGCAGACAGGAAATTCAGAGGGACTATAGCTTTCATATAGAAAGTTCTTTAGCAGCTGAACAGTTAAAGATTATGCTCACTACGTTTTCTTGCCTTGCAGATTCCTCATTCATAATGTATGAGTGAGATCATTAAAAGCAACATATTGGCTGATACCATCACAGCTGCTACCTAACTGTAATACTTCATAGCAAGGAATAACATTGCTCTTCCCTTACATATATATTCAGAAAGGGAGAGAAAAAAGACTTGTAGCTGCAAGAAGAACAGTATAAAATGTTTAACCTCACAGAAAAAAAAGAACTTCACAAGTTGGGCAATTGCAGATTTCCAGGGAATGTTCCCAAAATGAATAAAAAATCTTAATCTCCTTCTGCCAAGCCCTTTCACCCTTTGCATCTATCGCAGTATGGCAGCGTCTTCTTCCTTTGCACAAAATCAATATCACATTAACTTCCTTAATAAAGAAAGATCAACTCCTACAATGAACAGAAAACTTCATCTTTGTCCAGGGAATTTTAAACTCTTGAAACCCTGACTGTTTAGAAACAAAATAATGATAACTTTAAGCCAAGAATGGGATGTGTCTGTCTCATCAAAGGGAAAGGAAGATGTCTTAAGGCTTTCAAGAATAATCTCTGAGCCCTGCAGAGGAACCTTGCCAGGCTGGATGAGTGGACAGAGGCCAATGGGATGAGATTTAACAAGGCCAAGTTCAGGGTCCTACACTTTGGCCACAACAACTCCAAGCACCAATACAGGCTGGGGACAGAGTGGCTGGAGAGCAGGCAGGCAGAAAGGAACCTGGGGGTACTGGTAGGTAATAGCTAAACATGAGCCAGTAGTGTGCCCAGGTGGCCAGAAGAGTCAACAGCATCCTGGCCTGGATCAGGAACAGTGTGGCCAGCAGGACAAGGGAGGTTTTTCTTCCCCTGTATTCAACACTGGTCAGGCCACAACTTGACTGCTGTGTCCAGTTCTGGGCCCCTCAATTCAAGAGAGATGTTGAGGTGCTGGAAGTGTCCAGAGAAGGGCAACAAAGCTGGTGAGGGGCCTGGAACACAGCCTGTGAGGAGAGGCTGAGGGAGCTGGGGGTGTTTATCCTGGAGAAGAGGAGGCTCAGGGCAGACCTCATTGCTGTCTACAACTACCTGAAGGGAGACTGTAGCCAGGTGGGGGTTGGTCTCTTCTGCCAGGCAAGCAGCAAGAGAACAAGGGGACACAGTCTCAAGTTGTGCTGGGGGAGGTCTAGGCTGAATGTTAGGAGGAAGTTGTTGGCAGAGAGAGTGATTGGCATTGGAATGGGCTACCCAGGGAGGTGGTGGAGTCACTGTCCCTGGAGGTGTTGAAGAAAAGCCTGGCTGAGGCACTTAGTGCCATGGTCTAGTTGACTGGATAGGGCTGGGTGCTAGGTTGTAGTGGATGATCTTGGAGGCCTCTTCCAACCTGGTTGATTCTATGACTCTATTCTATTTGTAGGATCTCCTTCGTACTGCTCTGGGTAAATAAATGAAATTGCTTTGAAGTTGAGAAAGAGAAACTCTTCCAGTTAAAGAAAGTAACTTCTCATTTTTCATGTGTTATCCAAATCTTCACAAGCTTTGGGTCTACAACTAAGCAAAGAATTGAAACAAAGATGGATTTTAATTTCCATGTACCCTATTCCATATCCTAACCTGAGAAAGATGCTTTTTCTTTGTAAATCACAACTCACCTCTAATAGCTTTATTTCACCACATGTCTCAGAGTTTTTAGGAGGAAGAAAAAAAGGCCTAGTCCAAAGTAGCATGAAAACTTGATTAGACGTCTTTGAAAGAGAAGGCATTCTCTCTGGGCTTGTAGCAGCAGCTGTGAACACTACCAGCTGACCCCCAGATGGCTGGTCTCTCTCTGAACCACCTCGAGTGTGAATTTGCATATATATAGCCTATGGTGCAGTGATGCTTTCTCTCAGCCCTCATGCCAGGCTTTGCACCATAGTCACCCTTCTGACACCAGTTGAGGTGTCTCTAGCTTATACTGGTACATGCTCTCATCAGACCCCACCTAGAGTACTGTGTGCAGTTCTGAAGCCCCCAGCACAAGAAGGACATGGAACTGCTGGAGTGAGTCCAGAGGAGAGCCACGAAGATGATCAGAGGGCTGCAGCAGCTCTGCTATGAGGACAGGCTGAGAGAGTTGGGGCTCTGCAGCCTGGAGAAGAGAAGGCTTCGAGGAGACCTTATAGTGGCTTTCCAGTATCTGAAGGGGACCTACAGGAAGGCTGGGGAGGGACTATTGACAAGGTCTTATAACAGCAGGATGAGGGGTAATGGATTCAAACTGGAAGAGGGGAGATTTAGACTGGATGTTAGGAGGAAGTTCTTTACAGTGAGGGTGGTAAGACACTGGCACAGGTTGCCCAGGGAGGTTGTGGCTGCTCCCTCCCTGGAGGTGTTCAGGACCAGGCTGGATGAGGCCTTGAGCAACCTGTTCTAGTGGGAGGTGTCCCTGCCTATGGCAGGGGGTTGGAAGTGGAGGATCCTAGAGGTCCTTTCCAACCTAAACCATTCTATGATTCTATGAGCAGAATGAAGCCTCAGAGGTTCATTAGTCTTAGACTTTAAGTCATGTAGCTAAAGCCGGGATGAAAGACTTCTTTCTCCTGAAAATTCATTTTGAATGTGGGATATGAAACAGAGAGAATGACACAGACCTTCCAAAAAATCTTCATTCAGGGCTTTAATTGTGTCTCAGAGGAATAAGCGCAGGGGTTTTGCCTTCCTCTTTTCTCCCTCCCTTTCTTCCTCTGATAACAGTTTGGGTTTTACCAGCATCACTTATGGCTTCTTTATAGTTTCTAGCCTCTGACAGAAGTGCTCTGCTACCCTTTCGTGTTCAATAATGAATGGACACATTTGATACTGCAAGTATTTGCACTTAAGAGATCATTCAGGCAAAAGATACAAGTAACATGTCTTATCTAAATGGCAGCCAGGAGACCAAGTAAATCATGTACCCCTTTGCTGTTCCTCTGCCCTGCCTCCCAAGTACCATACCTAAGAGAAAGGAGGTGACAAAGTCTTGCATCGAGTTTTGTTCTACTTTTTTCCCAGTCTCCAAATTTCTTCAGTAAAGGTCTTGTGAAATTTATTATACCAGGTGTCCTCAGTTAATCTGGATGCAATGCACCTGAGCTTGTCACCTTTCCCAGCCCATGGACAGCAGTAGGCATTTTGAGGATGAAGTTTATTTGGTTGATAGGTAAGAGCCCAAAGCAGATCAGCTGAATCTCTTTCCTTACAAGTGCCTGTTTCTCTCCAGACAGCTGTGGCCACACTGCAAGTAATTGAGAAGCAGGTCTCTAAAGGGAACTGGTAAGTGTGTCTGGGAAGAGAAGACAGTGCTCATAAGCTTGGCTAGAGCATCAAAAGGAAACCACAATGGCACCCAATATTGAATTTCTTTGCCAAGATTGATGTGGGCACAGAATAATTACTCTTTGAGTTACAGCTAAAGCTGGAGTTTAATTTAAGCATGTAACAAGCAATAGGCATGGAAGGTAGTTGGAAGAAAGCACTTAGAGTTCATCTTTGAGATAACTGGAAAGTGGGTCTGCAGTATGGCCATGTGCAGTCTGGAGCAGGACAGGCTGTCCCCTTGCTTAAAGCCAGGCTTATACCAGAGGTGGTGGAGTCGCCGTCCCTGGGGCTGTTCAAGACAAGGTTGGACGTGGCACTTGGTGCCATGGTCTAGCCTTGAGCTCTGTGGTAAAGGGTTGGACTTGATGATCTGTGAGGTCTCTTCCAACCTTGGTGATACCTTGGTGATACTGTGATACATTTCTCAAAAGCTGCCATAACTTTAGGTGCTCTTAAAATTCTTGTTGATGCCTCAGTCACTAAATAACTGAATCAGAGCTCAGAGGGCTGCAGCAGCTCTGCTATGAGGACAGGCTGAGAGAGTTGGGGCTCTTCAGCCTGGAGAAGAGAAGGCTTCGAGGAGACCTTAGAGTGGCCTTCCAGTATCTGAAGGGAGCCTACAGGAAGGCTGGGGAGGGACTATTTACAAGGTCTAGTAATGTCAGGATGAGGGGGAATGGGTTTAAGCTGGAGAAGGGGAGATTTAGACTGGATATTAGAAGGAAGTTCTTTACAGTGAGGGTGGTAAGACACTGGAACGGGTTGCCCAGGGAGGTTGTGGATGCTTCCTCCCTGGAGGCGTTTAAGGCCAGGCTGGATGAGGCCTTGAGCAGCCTGCTCTAGTGGCAGGTGTCCCTGCCTATGGCAGGGGGTTGGAGCTGGATGATCCTTGAGGTCCCTTCCAACCTAAACCATTCTATGATTCTATG
>WAAF01008249.1:89329-99913 GCA_013400475.1 Tricholaema leucomelas
ATATATATATATTTTAATAAATTATTTCATAACTGTTAATCAGCCTCATTGTATTTTACCCCAAACCAAGATTTAAACTGACCCATTTATAACAGCTGTACCCACTAAAGACTCATTAAAACACAGCCATGTTGGAGTACATAAGACTAATACATGACAGGCACAATACCATGCAGATATAAGGTCATAAAGTGAAAGCTCCAGAAGCAAAATGTGCTCACTTCAATCAAAAATACAAGTAAAGAATGCCCACAGAAGAACAGAGGGGAAATATTCTGCTCCTAGGCAGTGCCTTTTGAATTCCAAATTTTCCTCAGCCAAGCCTGAAATCCCCCAAAACTGGAAGCAACTGACTTGATGTGCATGTAGCAGTGCCAGTGGGCTCTGCTGCAGAAAACACATGCCTGATATTCATGCAAAAGCTCTCCTTTTCCTCTCCCCTCACTTAGGGAAGCATCAGCAGAGTTTGAAATGTAAAACACATTCCTATGTGACAATGAAGGAAAAATCACTTAGAAAAAACAAGAAGGAATTGAAGTTACTCACTCAAACAAGTCAGGCTGACAAATTGCTTCTGCTGTCTCCATTCATCCACATAATGGCTCCCCCATTCCCTGGCCAGTTATAGAAGAATAATTATCTCTTTCAGATCAGTTGCCTTGGCTTCATCATAAATCAATTCTTTCCTCCCCTCATGCACTCCCACTACCTCCTTCCCTATTTTTATCAACATATCCTTCCCATAAACCTTTCCAAGTCCAGCTTCTGATTGACTACATGAACCTGAAGCCTCTTGTGAACTCACCATTTTTTTCACTCAACCCAAAGTCCTTCTTTTCCTGCTATAGCTGAGCAAGTTCATGTGTACATTTGTCACAAGTTTGCAGAGCTCAGAGGAGAACAAGCTGATCATTTGACATAAAGGGAGGTTGTAAAGAGATGGATGACAGTCTATGCTCCCAAGTGACAAGGGAAGAGGAAAGAGCCTTGAGATGCACCAGGGAGATTTAGATTGGATATATGGAAGAAATTCTCCACCAGAAGAGTTGTTAAGCATTGAAACAGACTGCCCAGGGAAGTGATGGAATAACCATCCCTGTAGCTGTTTAAAAGATGTGTAGAGGTGGTATTTTGTGGCACGTTTTAGTGGTGGGCTTGGCAGTAATGGTTGGACTTGATGGGGTTGTTTAGCCTGGAGAAGAGGAGGCTCAGGGGGAACCTCATTGCTGTCTACAACTACCTGAAGGGAGGCTGTAGCCAGGTGGGGGTTGGTCTCTTCTGCCAGGCAACCAGCAAGAGAACAAGGGGACACAGTCTCAAGTTGTGCTGGGGGCAGTATAAGCTGGATGTTAGGAGGAAGTTGTTGCCAGAGAGAGTGATTGGCATTGGAATGGGCTGCCCAGGGAGGTGGTGGAGTTGTCATCCCTGGAGGTGTTGAAGAAAAGCCTGGCTGAGGCACTTAGTGCCATGGTCTAGTTGACTGGATAGGGCTGGGTGCTAGGTTGGACTGGATGATCTTGGGGGTCTCTTCCAACCTGGTTGATTCTATGATTCTATGATCTTAGAGGTCTTTTCCAACCTATACAATTCTGTTTCTATGATTCTGTGAGATGAGTGATACTGACCTGAACCTGACTCTGCAAGGAGGGCTTCTGGCCTTTGCAAAGCTCCACATATCTTTCACACTGATAAGAAACCCACAGCCCTTCAAGAAAAGCATTTATGCTTGTGTGTGGTCTCACTAAAAATGGCTGCATCCTTGTTGTGGAATGCAGTGTTTGAGAACAGCCAGACTTAAGGAATTGGCATACAAGTTTAAGGTTACTGTTGATGTTTGGTGTTAGCAGATGAATTGGATACCATCGCATTTGGGATGGACTTGGCTTTAATGGGCTGAGCTCTGTTAATTAGTCAGGAAATGATGCCTGATCCTTGCTCATGCAGGACAGATACTGTGCCAGCGCCAGTATCAGCTCTCTACTCCTCTCTCAAACATTGCTGAAGATCAACTGGACTCCCCTTGCCACTACACCCTGCACCACCAGGACAGTTCTCAGCTCCTGCCATCCCCAATTGTTCAAAAGTGCTGGCAGAGAGACACTTTGACCTCATCATTCTGGGCGCTTTAATCCACACAGTCAACTGAAACCTCACTTTCACTGCTCACCTCTCATTCCTATTGGGCTCTGAATCATGGCTCTGCTGAAGTCAGTGGCAAAAATCACAGGCTCCCAGAAAGACCTGGTTTCATCACAGCTGTCATCAGAGCAAATAGCCTCAGGGACAGCTGATTGCCCCAGTGATGGACAGAGTGCCTCTGTGCTGAAATGCCTTTCTGTGTACAGTCCATTGGCTTTGTATGATTCCACACTGAAAGCTCTTAGCTGTGTTTTCTGTCTGCTATTATGTGATGGGTTTTAGTGTTATTACAGTACCATCAATACTTTAAAGTTTAAAAAATCTTTTTTAATGCATTAAATGACCCAGTCAAAATTCCATAATTTGCTGATGAGAAATGAGGTGGAAAAGTATCCAGTGCAGCCACTGTGAATTTCCCTTCTTTTCTCTCATGTTTCTTATTCAGGTTCCCTGAAATATGTATGGTAGAGGAGAGATTTTTTTTTTTCTCTTGCTTCACTGCCTGGCAAAATGGGATAAAGCAAGAACTCTTAGGAGGCTCTAGTGAAAACAATGCTGGATATGCTCAGCAGAAAATTTCAGATAACACCCTAAGGGTTATTTAAAACTCTGAATGTCAAATGGCCTCAGCAGTGACAGTTTTCCCTCTTCTTTTATTTGCACATTTTGGTCTTCAGAAAAGTAATAAAATAAGTTTGATACCTTACCTGGGCAAGGTCTATGCAAAACAAGCTCCCACTTTTGAGTTAGGAGTGTCTGAAAACAGAAGATTTAAGACACAGTGGTATATCACCCTTTACAACAACTGTAGTCTATGGACAGTGTTTTGGATGCAGTTCACAGGCTCACAGGGGTTGGAAGGGACCCAAGGAGATCATCGAGTTCAACCCCCCTGCCAGAGCAGGACCATATAATCTAGCTCAGGTCACAGAGGAATGCATCCAGTCAGGCCTTGAAAGTTTCCAGAGAAGGAGACCCCAGGACCTCTCTGGTATGCCTGATCCAATGCTCTGTGACCCTTACAGTAGAGAATTTTCCCCTTGTGTTGAGGTGGGATCTCTTATGCTGCAACTTACACCCATTGCTCCTTGTCCTATCACAGGGAGCAAGTGAGCAGAGCCTGTCCCCCCTTCCTGACCCCCAGTCCTCAGATGTTCATAAACATTTATTAAATCTCCTCTGAGTCTTCTCTTCTCCAGACTAAAAAGCCCCTGGTCCCTCAGCCTCCCCTCAAAGGGCAGTGCTCCAGTCCCCTAATCACCCTCGTAGCTCTCCACTGGACTCTCCCAAGCAGATCTCTAACCCCTAAGTCACAGACAAGGGATGAATCACCAAGAAGATGGCCACATTCTCCTGCCCATCGTCTCTCTCCTTTTGCACATGAAGAGGACAAGCAGCTTTACTGCAGCATTCAGAGGAGCAAAGCTGTGCAGGTACAGCAGCAACCAAGGCACTCCTCCCATGATCCTGACTCTTCTAAAAGAGTAATGTCTCAAATTGTTTTCAGCTATCTGTGAGGAGGAGGAAGGTGGCTCCATACTGTGTCTTGGCTGAAGAGCATGAAATTTCTGTTCATCTTTCTCCCCACCTCATTCACTTCTCACTGGCAGCTGCCAATTTCTCAGGTATCCCCACATTTTCCCCCATAAGGGTTATGCAGACTGCCAGCATCACTGCCTGGCTCCAGGAACTTTTCAGCTGAAGAGTTTTTAACCCAGGACCACCATGCCCAGTATTAGCTTTGCATGTTCATCATCTAGTTAAGGCTTGCTCTTACATGCTTAAATAAGACCAAGCCAACAAACAAACAAGAAACCCAAACACAACAAAAAAAGAGTATGGCTGTGTTCTCCTGCATGGACAGAGATTTACTCCTGTGCAGGAGGTTTGACTGAGCCAGACATAGGCAGAGGAGCTGCAGATTCCAAGCCTTTCCTTCTGCAAAGCAGATGCTATGGTGGCTGGAACCTGTGTCCATGACAGGACCCGAAACCAGCCAGGATCTCACCATGAACATCTCCAGACCTTCCCTTACATGAAGACTTGGGATGAGATAATTTTCAGTTCAGGAAAGTCAGGTTTTGCTGAATGTGAACTAAACACTTGGATTCTGGAAGAGAAGAAGCATAAAGACATGCAGTAAACAAGAGTGAAAATAAGGAGGAATGATAGCCCAGTGTCTCCCTCTGCCCACTGTATTCTTCCTTCCAGGTTTCCACTCTGCTGAGTTTGTCTGGCCCTTGGAAATTGCTTTCCCTTGCATCCTTTAACCCTCCTGATGCAGAAAGTATGAGACTTGCTACCATGACCTTAGAGCTTTTAGTTGTTCAGGAACACAGCTCTGCTCTCAGCTGTTGTCTCCATTTGGAGAGATGAGATCTGCAGCAGTCTTGTGGGAGATGTGCACAGCTTTGGGCAATTGTTGAAGGCCTGGCTTGACTTCCAGCATAACTACCCATCTCCATCAACTATATATAGGGCTCTAGGCCTCCAGACTGAGGTGGTCTGAATGAAAATTCAGTTTTGTGTCAAGAGCAGAGGAGAAACATCCTAAAGGGGGAGCAAACACTGCTGTTTCACATCTAGGATTTGTTCCTTGCCCCTTCTCAACAAAGCCAGTGAGTGCAGCAACACAAAACTGTGCATAGCAATGGATAAAATTGGTTACTTCATTAGCCAGGAGGAGCAGAGACAATTGCAGAGGAAGAAGTTTTATGGATAAGGACATGCTAATTAGGATGTAGCCAGAAATTTAATGTTTAGACTCTGTGAACGTTTTAAAAGCCTCTCAGAGGGTGGTCATGGATGTAAAATTGGACAGCAATTACCATAACCATAGGATGCAACAAGTCTCTGACTTTTCCTTCTCCCTGGCCATCTTTGCTATAGCAGTTGCAAATCCTCCTGTATGAATTCCTGGTGCCACAACTTCTGATGATTCTGTAGTTTGATCTGCAAGGGAGAGATTTAGTACCCATTGCATTTTTCATAGGATCATAGAATCATAGAATGGTTTAGGTTGGAAGGGACCTCAAGGATCATCCAGCTCCAACCCCCTGCCACAGGCAGAGACACCTCCCACTAGAGCAGGTTGCTCAAGGTCTCATCCAGCCTGGCTTTAAACACCTCCAGGGATGAAGCATCCACAACCTCCCTGGGCAACCTGTTCCAGTGTCTCACCACCCTCACTGTAAAGAACTTCCTCCTAACATCCAGTCTAAATCTCCCCTCTTCCAGCTTAAACCCATTCCCCCTCGTCCTGACATTACCAGACCTTGTCAATAGTCCCTCCCCAGCCTTCCTGTAGGCTCCCTTCAAATACTGTGCTTTTTATTACAGCTTTGT
Source organism: Tricholaema leucomelas (assembly GCA_013400475.1). NCBI lineage: Eukaryota > Metazoa > Chordata > Aves > Piciformes > Lybiidae > Tricholaema lacrymosa > Tricholaema leucomelas. Next base: position 94,814 of record WAAF01008249.1, read on the forward strand.
CAGTTCTGATGTTTAGCAATACTCAGATCCATCCTGCAGCTATTAAAATGCTTGAATGGGGAAAGGTTGATGAACATAACGCTTCAGCAGGATGCTCCACAAGAATATCTGCAGTTCTTAATACGTTTAAGGAGCAAGGGTTCAGCTTTAGTTATGCAAAAGAGCTGATATACAGCACTGATCCAAGTAGACACACATGCCAGGAGATAAAAGAACTGTCCAGTAAAAGATAAATAAATCAATCTCTCTTCTTCAAAACAAACCCAAGCAAAATAAAATTTGTTTATCCAGATTTGCCAACCAAGCTCACTCCATAACCTACAAAACAAAGCTCATACTTAGAATCAATTCTTTGCTGTACTGCAAAAGAAATTATGAAATAGTTGTGCAATAGCATTGGTTGGAGCAGATTGAGTAATATGCTCTTAATCACAGATAACAGCGGTATTTATGGGAAGGGCCACACCTTGAGTGCTGTGTCCAGTTCTGGGCTCCTCAATACAAGAGAGATGTTGAGGAGCTGGAATGTGTCCAGAGAAGGGGGATGAAGCTGGTGAAAGGCCTGGAACACAAACCCTATGAGGAGAGGCTGAGGGAGCTGGGGGTGTTTAGCCTGGAGAAGAGGAGGCTCAGGGCAGACCTCATTGCTGTCTACAGCTCCCTGAAGGGAGGCTGTAGCCAGGTGGGGGTTGGTCTCTTCTGCCAGGCAAGCAGCAAGAGAGCAAGGGGACACAGCCTCAAGTTGTGGTGGGGGACATATAGGCTGGATGTTAGGAGGAAGTTGTTGGCAGAGAGAGTGATTGGCATTGGAATGGGCTGCCCAGGGAGGTGGTGGTCACCATCTCTGGAGGTGTTGAAGAAAAGCCTGGATAAGGCATTTAGTGCCATGGTCTAGATGACTGGATAGGGCTGGGTGCTAGGTTGGAGTGGATGATCTTGGAGGCTTCTTCCAACCTGGCTGATTTCATGTTTCTATGATTTTCTGATATAAATGCCTGCACAAAAGTATCCCAAATCCAACAGACTCTCCTTAGAAAGTTAGTGTCAAAGAAGAATAAATAGGATTTGAAAGAAAATGTTCTGCTAATGCTTTTGTACAAAGAATGAACCAGAGCCAAGCAGACACATTTGTGAAAACTAGGCCCTGTGGAATTAAGTATGTTGTTGATAAAATTACCAGTTGTAAGAGAAATTGGGTGGTGTACAAGATACTGGATTGTCACATGATAAGGGACCATATACAGTGACCTTCCTATTCACAGGCGGCGTTAGAATTAACACTCTTGCTCCCCTGTTACATGTGAGGAGTTGATGAGTGAAGAGGTGATGGTGTCATGTTTTCAGGCCTTAAACCAAGACAGATGGCTATTTCTGAAACAGGAAATAAACCAGGCTGAAGCTCCTTCCCTGGCTTAAAGAGGATGGCACTACTCAAGCCCATGCTTTTAATTGCTTTACTCACCAAAACAGCTTTTGACTGCGAGTTGTCTCCCAGTTTGGAGCCCTAAACTGTGACAGCTGTTAAGTCTGGAGAAGAGGAGGCTCTGAGGTGACCTTCTTGTGGCTTTCCAGTATCTGAAGGGGGCCTCCAAAAAAGCTGGAGAGGAACCTTTTAGGACATCAGGTAGCAAACACCTCCCTGGAGGTGTTTAAGGCCAGGCTGGATGAGGCTGTGGCCAGCCTGTTCTAGGGTAGGGGGGTTGGAACTAGATGATCCTTGTGGTCTCTTCCAACCCTGACTGATTCTATGATTCTATGACAGGACTAGGGGGAATGGAGTAAAGCTGGAGGTGGGGAGATTCAGCCTAACCATGAGGAGGAAGTTGTTCACCATGAGAGTGGTCAGAGCCTGGAATGGGTTGCCCAGGGAGGTGGTGGAGTCGCCATCCCTGGAGCTGTTCAAGGCAGGATTGGATGTGGCACTTGGTGCCATGGTCTAGCCTTGAGCTCTGTGGTAATGGGCTGGACTTGATGATCTATGAGGTCTCTTCCAACCCTGACTGATTCTATGATTCTATGACAGGACTAGGGGGAATGGAGTAAAGCTGGAGGTGGGGAGATTCAGCCTAACCATGAGGAGGAAGTTGTTCACCATGAGAGTGGTCAGAGCCTGGAATGGGTTGCCCAGGGAGGTGGTGGAGTCGCCATCCCTGGAGCTGTTCAAGGCAGGATTGGATGTGGCACTTGGTGCCATGGTCTAGCCTTGAGCTCTGTGGTAATGGGCTGGACTTGATGATCTATGAGGTCTCTTCCAACCCTGACTGATTCTATGATTCTATGACAGGACTAGGGGGAATGGAGTAAAGCTGGAGGTGGGGAGATTCAGCCTAACCATGAGGAGGAAGTTGTTCACCATGAGAGTGGTCAGAGCCTGGAATGGGTTGCCCAGGGAGGTGGTGGAGTCGCCATCCCTGGAGCTGTTCAAGGCAGGATTGGATGTGGCACTTGGTGCCATGGTCTAGCCTTGAGCTCTGTGGTAATGGGCTGGACTTGATGATCTATGAGGTCTCTTCCAACCCTGACTGATTCTATGATTCTATGACAGGACTAGGGGGAATGGAGTAAAGCTGGAGGTGGGGAGATTCAGCCTAACCATGAGGAGGAAGTTGTTCACCATGAGAGTGGTCAGAGCCTGGAATGGGTTGCCCAGGGAGGTGGTGGAGTCGCCATCCCTGGAGCTGTTCAAGGCAGGATTGGATGTGGCACTTGGTGCCATGGTCTAGCCTTGAGCTCTGTGGTAATGGGCTGGACTTGATGATCTATGAGGTCTCTTCCAACCCTGATGATACTGTGATACTGTGATATTTCTCAGTAGATCCTCATCATGCTGCCTTAAGTCATGAAAAAAAAGAAGTTAAAAATAGATACATATTTTTTTTTTTCCTGGGACAAGAGTATGGAATTTGGTGTCTGGCCTGTAGCCTTAAACAAGGGGAGGAGGTTAAACCCAGCCCTGTTCCCCTGATCCCGCTCAGCTTGTAGTAGGATGCTTACATGTTTTATCATGCCACTTTCATATTTTATTTAACCAAGAAGTCCATAAAGTCCCTTTAAATAGAAACAAATACCTGAATAATTTATCCAAGAGTAATTTCTCTATCATTTCCTAGCCTGTTGAAGGAGATACAGCCTGCTGCAGGGGGCTGGCAGAACAGAAGACAAAGGCACCTGTGTCTGCACCAAGCCTGCTCCTGGGCTTCATCCAGAGCCCAAGGTCTCCACTGACTTTGAAAACAAACCCTTCCTGCTTGCAGCCTCTGTGAGCTGAAGGCTCACAGTATCACAGTATCACAGTATTACCAAGGTTGGAAGAGGCCTCCAAGATCATCCAGTCCAACCTAGCACCCAGCCCCATCCAGTCAACCAGACCATGACACTGAGTGCCTCATCCAGGCTTTTCTTCAACACCTCCAGGGATGGTGACTCCACCACCTCCCTGGGCAGCCCATTCCAATGCCAATCACTCTCTCTGGCAAGAACTTCCTCCTAACACCCAGCCTAAATTTCCCCTGGCATAGCTTGAGGCTGTGTCTTCTTGTTCTGGTGCTGGCTGCCTGAGAGAAGAGAGCAACCTCCTCCTGGCTACAACCACCCCTCAGGTAGTTGTAGACAGCAATAAGGTCTCCCCTGAGCCTCCTCTTCTCCAAGCTATACAATCCCAGCTCCCTCAGCCTCTCCTCGTAGGGCTTTTGCTCATGCAGACTTGGTGCTTTGCTGGGTCCTTGGGTGCCCTGCCTGCACCCCAATGTGTCAAGGAGGAGCTGTGCTTCTTAAAGCATTTACTGTCCAGCACCTTCCCATCACTGCCAGCCTGTGCTGTACAAATGGGGTACTACAGGGGTGTGTGTAAGGGGACTCTTAGAATCATAGAATCAGTCAGGGTTGGAAGAGACTACAAGGATCATCTAGTTCCAACCCCCCCTGCCATGGGCAGAGACACCCTACCCTAAATCAGGCTGCCCACAGCCTCACCCAGCCTGGCCTTAAACACCTCCAGCCATGGGGCCTCAACCACATCCCTGGGCAACTCACTCCAGGCTCTCACCACTCTCATGATAAACAACTTCCTCCTCACAGCCAATCTGAATCTACCCATCTCCACCTTTGCTCCATTCCCCCTAGTCCTGTCACTCCCTGATAGCCTAAAAAAGTCCCTCCCCATCTTTTTTTGGAGGCTCCCTTCAGATCCTGGAAGGCCACAAGAAGGTCACCTGGGAGCCTCCTCTTCTCCAGACTGAACAGCCCCAACTCTTTCAGTCTGTCCTCACAGCAGAGCTGCTCCAGCCCTCTGAGCATCCTCGTGGCCCTTCTCTGGACACACTCCAGCATTTCCACATCCTTCTTGTAATGGGGGCTCTGGAACTGGATGCAGTACTCCAAATGGATTCTCAGCAGAGTGTAGTAGAGGGGGAGATCACCTCCCTCACCCTGCTGTCCACACTTCTGATGCAGCCCAGGATCTGGTTGGTTCTCTGGGCTGTAAGTGCACACTGCTGGCTCATGTTGAGCTTCTTGTCAAAGAGCACCCCCAAGTCCCTCTCCTCAGGGTTGCTCTCCAGCCAGTCACTCACTGCCCAACCTAGTCTCTTCTGCCTGGTCTGCAAACTCCATCTCTCAGGAGCTGCAGGATGCACCAGGAAGCACACCAGCAAGGAGAATGTTTCCTCTGGCTCTGCTCCCACCATGTAGCTGAACCAAACTTTGCATCCACCCAAGAGGCAGCAGCAGATGGGAGTGAGCAAGCAGGGATGGAGTTGGGAAGCTGCTCTTTTTTAGGGCCATTCAAAACTTGGCCCGGGTAAAAACAGACAAGCACAGGCATGCAGCCTGGCTGGAATAAGCAGATTATGGGGAAGGCTTTATTTACCTATATAACATTTGTGTAGTAGGCAGTGCTTTCAAATTGCTGTGATAACACAAAGTGATAACACAACCAACCAGAGAAGTAAAATTTGCCAATTCTCTGCCCTCAGTCCTGTGCCTGGTCCTTGAATGAATAAAGCTTTAGTGTCATGTTAATTCTGCACAGTTCATTGGGGTTCTAAAGTACTCATTGTATGCTGTGTGGCAAAAAAATCACAGTATCACAGTATCACCAAG